>WUAR02125557.1:8113-18481 GCA_015164055.2 Chrysaora achlyos
AGTAAAGTAAAGTAAAGTAAAGTAAAGTAAAGTAAAGTGAAGTGAAGTAAAATAAAGCACAGTAAAGAAAAGTAAAATAAAGCAAAGTAAAGTAAAATAAAATAAAGTAAAGTAAAACAAAGTAAAGTAAAAAAAAGTAAAGTAAAGCAAATTAAAAGGAAAGTAAAGAAAAGTAAAGTAAAGTAAAATAAAATAAAGTAAAGTAAAACAAAGTAAAATAAAGTAAAGTAAGGTAAATTAAAGTAGAGTAAAGTAAAATAAAGTAAAATAAAGTAAAGTAAAGTAAAGTAAGGTAAAGTAAAGTAAAGTAAAGTAAAGTAAAGTAAATTAAAGTAAATTAAAGTAAAGTAAATTAAAGTAAATTAAAGTAAAGTAAAGTAAAATAAAGTAAAGTAAAGTAAAGTAAGGTAAAGTAAAGTAAAGTAAAGTAAAGTAAAGTAAAGTAAATTAAAGTAAATTAAAGTAAAGTAAAGTAAAGTAAAGTAAAGTAAAGTAAAGTAAAGTAAAGTGAAGTAAAATAAAGTACAGTAAATTAAAGTAAATTAAAGTAAATTAAAGTAAAGTAAAGTAAAATAAAATAAAGTAAAGTAAAACAAAGTAAAGTAAAAAAAATTAAAGTAAAGCAAATTAAAAGTAAAGTAGATTAAAGTAAAGTAAAGTAAAGTAAAATAAAATAAAGTAAATTAAAACAAAGTAAAGTACAGTAAAGTAAAGTAAAGCAAAGTAAAGTAAAGTAAATTAAAGAAAAATAATGCAAAGAAAAGAAAAGTAAAAATAAAGCAAGACAAAGAAAAGTAAGAAAAGAAAAGAAAAGCAAAGTGAAGTATAGTAAAAAAATCTAAAAGTTTAATTTGGCTTAGCTAAATTTTGGATAAGATTTCGTTGCATTATATAATCTTATTATTACTCAATTAGCAACTACGTAGGTAACTGTGAGTTGGCTTTAAAAAAGTAGAAAAACAAACCATAGCAACTGCTCACCTTTGAAAATGGATTCCAAAACAGGAGCAGGTTTCTCTGAAAGAAACATCTTTTTTGCTTTCTTTTTTAGACTATTCTGTGAAAAAATATGGAAACAGTAAATACAAGCAAAAACCGGACAGCATTTACGTAGCGAACCTGTTTGGCAATATATTAAATGTTTGGTTTTATTCTTAAAAACCTTTCCATTATCATCTATACATAACTAATGGTTGACTGTCATAATGTCCTTCACCAATCTCCACCACAAGTCTCTGTCCTCAGCGAGTCCCTCAAGTGCTACAACTGCTTCCTCAGGTGTTTTATTGTTTAAGTCTAGATTGATGCAAGATCTTTTTCTATTGCCAAGATCTAGATTTTTCCAAGCCTTTCTATGTGCCTCCGTGATTCAACCAAAGCATGCAAATGGCATCAACACCACATTAAAAGGCATGATGCAATTTTCTTACACTGCATCTTTCGTGAATGGTTTTGTGCGCAATTTAAAAGCTTAGGACTACAGGGTTGAAAATAAAAGGAAGAACCTTACCTCGGCATTGTCAGCAGGAAAGAGCAATAATCGAATGAATCTCGATCTGTCTCGAATATCGTAGTTCTGATCGTACTTGGCAAGCTGAAGCACGTATTGGCAAAGCAGTTTTGTCTGCAAAGGAGTTTAAGTGTTCTTGTAAAGAAATACGACGCACTGTGGCAAGAATAAGAAGATACGACACAAATCTCGTACACCTTTCCCTTAAATCCTATTGTTTCGTCAGAAATCTCTGAGGAATCCTATTGTTTTTGTGGAAATCTCGTACACCTTTTGGTAGAGTGAACTGCCCCTTCGTGACACACTGTGTCAAGAATAAGGATTTGAAAGATATTAGTGCTACACACCACTTACACTAGCACTTACTTTACTGTTCTTGGTATGCCAGTTTGTATAACTTAACTAATATAACATGAAAACTGCAGGACTTCTTCGTTTGGAAAAGCCTGTGAAAAGTGAGTTCAGTAGTGAAGAGTGAGAGAGAAGAGTGAGTCTTTGAAGTCTGTGAAGAGTCTTTGAACAGTGAGCTCGTTGAAAGAGTAAAAATTGAAATAACTGAGCTAAGGGTTTCCTATATCTATAGGTTTGATTCTTTTCTAGGCTTTATATAATTTATTGATGATGGAGCCCATGATTCTAGATTAAGATATGTTTTCGATATAACAGTTTTGAAAATATTAAGTCACACAGTGGATAAGAACATCACATAGATTCTGACGATTGTTAAGTTTTTAAGCACCACTGTTATTTTATTATTATTTATTATGATCATAGTTATAATCAATTGAAATAGTACAAACTTATATCATAAAATAACTCAAACAAATACAGCACTTCACTAAGGGAAATCAGTGCAAAGGAAACAAGAAAAACTGGTCTTTTCAACCATTACCTGTTTTGGATTTGTCAAGAAGAGTTTTGCCCCAAGATTGATAATCTGAAGCTTGACGATGTCTTCCTGGAAAATAGAGCAAAGGAAACATAATTTAGAGAAAATCAAGGGATTTTTTGGAGGAAGTTTTCTCAACTAAGATCAGTAGTAGGAGGGGCAGAATCAAAGGAAGTCTTACATTATCGAATTCAAAGTGTAAACATTAAAGTTACTAAACGCTATAAAGGATGTTAACTGCACTGAGTGTATCATTTTAAGGTATTTTTGGAGTTTCGGTATGTTGAAAGAGAGGCTTTTAAAAAGGAGCTTGTAATTGAAGAGGTAAAATAATCCTAAAACCTGCAGCTTTCAGAAGTTCTCTAAACCGAGTTAAAATTTGTTCAAAACTAAGATAAGTGTTTGAGGAGCTTCTACAGTTGAAAAGATGTTTGCCCTTGATAACTTTTATTGTATTGTATAATTCATTTAATGTTAGTATTAACAATAGTGATATACACTAATTCAAACATAAAGAAACTGGGAAGATTGCATGACACAAATCATTTCACCATTTCTAAATTAGTGAAAAGTTTAATGCCCATTAATGTGGATGCTATGTGGGAAAAGATGCCAAGATAATCTAGAGAAAATAAACGAGAGAGCTTTGCGATTAGCATACTCTGACTACACATCCTCTTATGAAAAACTACTAGAAAAATCAAAAGCAACTTGAAAATTACCTCATTTATAAAGCTTTTTGCCATTTTTCGCAACACATCAGGAGCAATCTTGGGCACGCTTTCAGAGTATTCACCAATAAGCCAGAGAATACTGGCCCTTGCCATAGAAACTGTAATTTTGTCGATGATTTTAGCCATATGAACGATGATTTCAGTGTGTTCATTTGGTCCCAGCTGCAGTAGTTTCTTAATCACAACAACGCTCTCTCCAACAACTGATTCTGCAAATGAAATCATAAATATGTTGACATCTTGAGATGATACGCATGGCGATACAGTAAAACCCGCATAAATCCCTATTAAGTAAAGCCTTATTCATATTTTTCATTCTTGAAAATGAGAGGCCTTTATTTGTCAATAAAAACCAAAAGATATCTTAAAACAACGTAAGTTATAGTGACAACAATAACATAGGCAAATGTTGTATTACCAATTCGTTTGTTTACAAATTTTACTAGCCATTCGACGTGCAGCAATTATGACCACGCGATAAAACCAATGTAGCTTAACTGGCTTATGTCAAAACGTATAAAAAGTCACAGCTAGATTGAGTACTAAATTTGCCTCTGTTGATCACAATTCAATTGAGCTTTTAAACGCTCAAACTACGTTTCATGAATCATCACACATACCCAGACGTTGGACATTATGCAGCCTTACTCGGCTGTTTAATGAATAATAGATTTTCTCTCCCTTAGAAAAACCAAAGCTATGATCTCGAAGCAAAGCCAGAACCCCAAAATGCAAAAAAGCGACCTCTATATAACGGATACATTTGGTACCAACGTTCACTGTCCGTTGTTTGAAGGTGTCCGGAGGTTTCACTGTAAGTGATGGAAATGAAAGTGTTTCTATGACCAGGGAGTTTTCTCTGAAGAGGCAATGATGTCATTTTAATTTTGCTCACAGTGTTGAGAGTTACCGTTTATCTACCTTATTTCAGTTAAGATTTTGAAATAGCCAAATTGGATCACGGCATTTTGAAAAACTGCTCTCTATCTGAAAGGACAGAAGTTTGCCGGAAATTGAAAATCAAACTTTTATCCAACTTTTGTGCCTGTATGATTCTCATCACCATTAGAGCATCTCGCAATTCAATTCAATAATAAAACTGCAATTTGCGTAGCGGATCTAAAAAACTTCTAAGAGATAATACAAACCATCTCTATTGGATAAAAGCCGGACCAGTCCAGACAGGCAGGTATCTGTGACCTCCGGAATGTTGGATGCACATCTCCCAATCGCTTGGATTGTCGATGCCGCAAATTCTTTATCAGCGCTTGTTACGTATGTCTACAAAAAACGTATTGTATTCAATTAAAACAACAATTAAAAAGTTGCTACAATTACACTATAATTGGTTTTCAAGTTAACTATTATGATTAGTTTTAGCCCAGTTGTAGAGTGGTTCAACCTCCAGAAGGAAAGGGGAGATTAAAAGATCTGAAAACATTGTAATGGCCAACATACAGTAAATATAAAAGTTTCTCTGTTTTGAGATGGGGATGATGTTAGTATTATCTAAATGAATATTCTTTTCGCTGTTGAAGATCATTAATCCAAACAGAGCAATGCCCATTGCACAGACATAATAATCATATTCCATATTAAACTCCACAAATTCCACAAACATATTGGCAAGAAGCAAGATAAAAATGTGTGGTACAATAAGCATAGGCAAATTTTACATTTGACCAATCAGAGAAAATATAACCATAATTATTACTATGACATAGACAGAACAGAATTTCTCAATTCATTCATATGATGGCACTGCTATGATATTCAACGAACGTATTCATTTTTTTTTTATTTCATTCACCACTTCGTTTGTTTACATTTTTGAATAGCCAATCAACGTGCAGCATATATGACCACGTGATAAAACCAATGTAGCTAAATTGGCTGATGTCAAAATGTAAACAAAGTCAGGACTTTGTCAAATAAAAAATTCTCCTATGCTCATTGTACCACACATTTTTTGCTTGCTTCTTGTATATTTGTTTGTGGATTAGTGGAGTTAAATATGGAATTTGTTTTCTCCCATAATTTTATATAATCTGGGATAGGGAAAATTAAAATCAGAGTGTTAACCAAGTCAATTATTTGCCAGAGAAAATCAAATAAAGGGGGATTGAAAAAGTGGAATCATCGTCCGCAAACTTACTTGAAATTCTCGAAGAATAATTGAGATATTCGATTCGGATGCTATATTTGTCAGAATTTCAAGCTGTAAAAAATGAGAACAAAGTACATTATAAACTTAACAGTTCACGACAACAATGGCTATCTGAAAATAAGATAACAAAATTTTTTGTAAGATTAAAAGGAAGAAGACGCAAATGAATTAAAAAGAACAAAAACGATAAAGTAGATAAAAAAGAAGAAAAGGAGGATGGCCAGAAAAAAGCAGGAGGAGAAGAAGAAGAAGAAGAAGAAGAAGAAAAAAAGCTGGACAAATAGAAAAGAAAGAAAGGAAGAGTAGCAGGAGAACGAGAAGAAGAACAAGAAGAAGAACAAGAAGAACAAGTAGAAAAGAAAGAAAGGAAGAAAAGCAGGATAACAAGAGGGAAAGCAGGAGTACAAGAAAAAGAACAAGAAGTCAAAGAAGAAAAAGAACAAGAAGAAGAAGTAGAAAAGAAAAAAAAGGAAGAAAAGGAGGATAGCAAGAGGAAAAATCAGAAGAACTAAAGAAGAACAAGAAGAAGAACAAGAAGTCGAAGAAGAAAAAAAACAAGAAGAAGAACAAGAAGAACAAGAAGGACAAGAATATAAAAAAGAAGAGAAGAAAAGGTGGATTATGAAAAGGAAAAAGCAGAAGAATAAGGAAAAGTAAAAAGGAAAAGAGAAAGGAACAAATAGGACAAGTAGAAAAGATAGAGAAGAAGAAAAGGAGGATAATAAGAAGGAGAACAAGAACAAAAAGAACAAGAAGAAGATGGAGAATAAAATGAAAATTGAGGAAAAGAAACCATGAATAAACATTAAAAAAAGAAAACGAAGACGGGATGAAGAATTACAACAATTATGATATCAAAATGAAGAACAGAATTAAAACTTGAAAGAAGAAGCTCTCAGCCAACAAACAAAGTTGCACATTTTCTCTCTGTTACCTTTAGAAGACGAAGATGAGTTGGGTCTCCAGAATTAACAAAGAAACTTTTCATGAACTCTTGAAACAATCCCTGAAGAAAAAGAGAATAGGTCAAGCAAAAATCCACAAGAGGCTAGATGCCCGACGAAGGAGTATGCTTTCCAATCTCTGCTCTAGTGCTTGTTCCTCGTAGGCATGCGCTTATCAGAGCAGCTGCTGACCAGTCTGACAAGCAAACGACCAAGCAACTAACAGCAATAAAAGAAAGCAAAACAACAGAGGCAATTTCGCACATTTCAGGACAATTCAAATATTTAAACAAACTAGCGGCAAAAAACCGTTAAATCGCGAACTTCAAAATTCTAGCAAGATTGAGCAATTCAACTCAAAATCCTAATTTTCTTGTTGTTATCTTGATTATATGCTTATTTGGCCAGCAGTTATTCAAGTAAGGGCGTGCGCGAGTGCAGACGAAAATACAACAGTCAATTTCAGATTAGCAAGCCTGCTCCTTTGTTGCACGCAAAACATACGAAGCTTATGGAAACGTGGGAAATGTTTTAATGCTTCATTGCTGTTAGTCTTATTCTGTGTTATTTGAGTTGTTAAAAAAATATGATTTATTATTTATGACATTTTATTACTCTTACTACTGAAGGAATAGACAAATCAAGCTGGAAAATGCAAGAAAAAATTTGGTGATTACCTTTTTAGTGACTGTCATTGTTGCGATGTTGCTCAAAACAACTGTCTGGACCTCTCTGGAAAAATCAACAAAAACTAAGCTAAAAATCCAGATTGTTATGACATATGGATGATCATCTATATCTTCGAAAGACAGCAAGGACACGCTTTTTCACACTAATTCCACGTAGACACATTTTTTCACACTTTCTCAGTGTAGACACATTTTTCACACGTTCTCAGTGTAGACACGTTTTTCACATTTTCTCAGTGTAGAAATATTTTCACACTTTTTCAGCGTAGAAATATTTTCACACTTTCCCAATGCACAATGTCCAGACTTTCTCAGTTGTAGAGACATTGTAACTCTTTCTTAGTGTAGACAAATTTTTCAAACTTTCTCAGTGTAGACACATTTTTCACACTTTCTTAGTGTAGACACATTTTTCACACTTTCTCAGTGTAGACAAATCTTTCACACTTTCTCAGTGTAGACACATTTACACACTTCCTCAGTCTAGACACGTTTTTCACACTTTCTCAGTCTAGACACACTTCTTAGATTTCTTCAACTTAGACACATTTTTCACACTTTTTCAGAGCAGAAATATTTTCACACTTTCTCAATGCACAATGTCCACACTTTCTCCGTTGTAGAGACATTTTAACTCTTTCTTAGTGTAGACGAATTTTTCACACTCCCTCAGTGTAGACACATCTTCACACTTTTTCAGAGTAGAAATATTTTCACACTTTCTCAATGCACAATGTCCACACTTCCTCAGATGTAGAGACATTGTAACTCTTTCTTAGTGTAGACAAATTTTTCAAACTTTTCCAGTGTAGACACATTTCCTCAGTCTAGACAAATTGTTCACACTTTTTCAGCTTAGAAATATTTCACACTTTCCCAATGCACACTGTCCACACTTTCTCCATTGTAGAGACATTGTAACTCTTTCTTAGTGTGGACAAATTTTCCACACTTTCTCGGTTTAGACACATTTTCCACACTTTCTCAGGGCAGACACATTTTCCACACTTTCTCAGTGTAGACAAATTGTTCACACTTTCTCACTGTAGACATATATTCACTCTTACTCATTATCAAGACAACAACTACATTCAAAATACATTTTCAAACTAACTAGATGTAGACAATTATTTCACACAAACTTTTCTCGCTTAGTACCTGTAGACAAAAATTCCAAACTGACTCCGTATACAAATTCTTTCTCAGAGATTGTGGTCAATTGGACGTAAACAGCTTTCAGACCCAGCTGAGGCAGTTGTATAATGATAAAAACTATCATCAGCGCATTAAACAGAAGAAGTCATACAAACAAGTGATCTACACCGGTTTGTGTTTTTGTCTAATAGAGTGAACCGTTGATTGTCTTACCTGTGACTTTTCAAGAGCCTTATCAACGCCCTGATTACCAGACCAACTTCGCTTGCAGGAGCACAATAATAGTAGAGCTTAGCAACTGCCATGACAACCTAAGGAATAAGAGCACAGTGTTAGCAGAGAGCTAGAAAGTTTTGTCATACTCTTACGATAAAAGACTTACGATACAAACTCGTATCCAACACACAAGCCATTGATCTTGAGAATTGGGCTGCAGATAGGTGGATTTGAAGTTCTACCGAAATTTCAACAATCAGATGCCCAACAAAATTATTTCTTTACACTTCCCAGGGATTTCTCTGGAATATAAATGGATATTCGCTGCGAGATTTTAGTGATGGTGCCCTTAGCTTTGCTAATCCTTCATGTGTTGAACGAAGACATTTTAGCATGAATGCATTGTAGGCCAAAACGAGCCTTTCACTAGCACAACTAATTGGTACAGCTTATTAAAATTTCTTGATGACCCCATACTAAAAATAACCATTTCCAAGTACGACTTATCGAGCAACAATTATTGACCTTTACTATGGATTTCTCCTTGGCTGAATCAATTGACAAGATCGAAAAGATATTAGAAAGAGCCTTTCGATTTCTTCATCAACATCTTCTTACGAAGATTTGCTTTCAAAAGCTAAATAGCGTACAACGCAAGTACGTTATTTAAGAACCGTCTGCACTTAGATCTTTAAAACCATAAGCCAGGTAAATTCTGAATTTCTGGGAATTGTTCTCGAATTAAAAACCTTTAAGCGACCTTCAGGCGGTGAAAATGATTTACAGCACTATAGAACCTCTTTTAAGGGACCATGACTGAGGGCAATCCATTTTTTCCAAGGCTAGAGAGACAATAGGCCTATTATATAAATAGTAAATGCAATAGGAATAATAAAGAGGCTAGGGAGCCATTGCCCACCAAGTTAGCAGGTTAAAAGAGGTACTGCAACGCTAAAGGCCCAACCAGATTTTCGTCCAAACAGTCTTAGATTTCTTGGACAACATATTCGGAATCGTTTGCCAGATGAAACAATATCAGCCAAAATTCTGATCCAACCTAGATGGCTAATCAAACAATGGGAAGGATCATCTGCAGATGTACATTGTGTATACCTTTGAATACGTTTTTCTCTTAATACTGTACCAAAGTTTTCTTTTAAAAATTCTGTATTTGCACATTTGTAAATAATATCATCAGATTAACATAGAATAATATTTCATAGAACCGAGCAGTGACGTTGTTGGCACCTGACATCAGCCAATCAAGCTACATAGGGTTTATCACGTGGTCATGAATGCTGTATGTTGATTGGCTATTCAAAGATGTAAATAAATGGCCTGTTGAACAGATAAGTTAAGTATTAGTAAATATTAATGATATAAATTTAAAACAAGAAGAAACACACATATACAAGACATGCAAAGCTTACCGAAGCATTTCGGCTCTGCAGAAGAGGTTTTGCTGATCTTAGCAGTAATCGATGATCATTATCCATTGTATACTGAGGGACCTTTGGCTTCTGCTTTTCATTTTCATCTTCATCGCTATCGTCAGATTCGCCAGAGCTTGGGTAAAACTTCTCTTCTTCGTGAGTTCCCTGCAATATTTAATGAAATAAACATTTAAAAAAGCGCAGTATGCAAATGACAACTTCGGGTCGTTGGTATGAGATATATAATTATTATCATTATGAGTATAATTGTCCCCTTCATTTCGCGTGCATGTGGCTGAAAAGATAAAGCCTTGGTCGACAAAACATCATATATGTGTCGTTGGGACAGCGTTCGCGGCTTTTCTGGCCTTGCGCTGGGTTCTCCGGTATTCCTCGGATTTTCCGATCTTCTTTCGTATGTCTTTTGCAAATGACATACGAAGTACGGAAAGCTCAAAAAGAGCTTTGAAACATCGTAAGAGAAAAGTGAAGAGGAACATTAAATAGCCGATGTCTTGAGTCTTAAACTAGTTACTAGTCTTGAGTCTTAAACTAGGAATCACGAGGTGTGGTCACATCGAAAGGAAGGACTGGGGTCGCACTGCTTAGATTAGCCCTGGGCTATTTCAGT
>WUAR02126668.1:0-10829 GCA_015164055.2 Chrysaora achlyos
TTTACGACATGTGGAATATTATGCTTGGAAGGCCATCCATCTAGAGTGAAGTTGATTAATTGTTGTAGTACTTCATCAGAGGCAGTCTCTAGTTGTAGCTGCACAAGGCGGGTTTTGTCATTTCACCAATTGCTGATATTTGTTATGACGCAGTTGGACACTGGCCTACCCCCACTGACTAAAAGCAGAGGTGCAAGTTCTCTCCAAAGGAATATTCCAGAATTTCATGCAGCAAATGCAAAGTCGCCCTTTGTTTAAATAACAAGAATAACTGTTTTACGAAGTACCATTGTAAATAGGATTTTTACCGGGGACAGCCATACTTTTGCTGACTTATTTAGTAC
Organism: Chrysaora achlyos; assembly: GCA_015164055.2. NCBI lineage: Eukaryota > Metazoa > Cnidaria > Scyphozoa > Semaeostomeae > Pelagiidae > Chrysaora > Chrysaora achlyos. Next base: position 345 of record WUAR02126668.1, read on the forward strand.
TATATTTTGATTTCCTGTTGATTGACAAAACCAGATTTATATACTTTGAAGTTAACTTTTGATAAAGACTAATGAGTAAAAATATAAAGTATCTGGGAGAAACTTGCTTTTATTTTGTGTATCTCTAATTTCCAATGTTGCCAATTGGCATCATTTCACAGTCTCCATAGTAATGCAGATATTCATTTTTTTTTCAGATTTATGTTTTTTTCATCATATCTAACAATTCACCAAAGGATTTTTTTTTCTAACACCAGAAAATAATTTGGGAATGAAAGGGCTAAAATAGCAATTGCCTCCCAAAATGTTGGCGTGATTTGGTGTGCTGTGACACCTTTTGTACCAAAATATGCCATAGGTCAATAGGCCAATCCTCTAATGTAATACACAAGTGCATGTGTAGCCAGATCATTGATGTCATAAAATGAGGAATAGTTCAGCTCGGGGTCACCAAGGTCAACAAACCCAATCAAATTTCCTGTTTTTTTTTCAAAAACCAGATTTTCTTGAAACCTGCCTTCATCAAAAGATAGTACAACATATCTTTGGTAACCAGTTAGGCTTTGTGCTGTTTTTTTTTAACTCAGAAATAACTTCTGAATTGAATTCAGCAGAAGGTTTTATTGCATTCTTGTAATCCCTCAAGGTTTTTCTGCAAGGCAATGTCAACACCTTTGAGGAACGAAGTTCATCATAGGCTGCTGATGATTTTGCTGCCAGAGAGAGGTAAATCCTTATAATCATAGGGTGATATCTAATCTGGTGTCCTTTAGAATTGGCTGCCATTCTTTGCTGTTTCCAAAATAATTGCATAAATTTTGACACATTTTGTCTATTTTCTGTCAGTATTTGTTCAGTAGTTGGCTGTTGTAAATCTCTCTTGTTTCAAGGCAAGTTCTACACGCTGGCGATATGTTTTAGAAAGGGGTGCAAATGGTTTTTCAGGGGTATTTAGGTGTCGTTGTCTGCATGCTGCTTTCTTTCTGAGTTCTGTTTCAAAGATTTCGCAATTCCTGCAAGAAGAACTGTTCTCTCTATGCATGATCATGCATGTTTTTGGTCTTAAAAAAGATTTGTTCTGACATGGTAACCCAGCATCAATATTTTTTAGATCAATCTTACCAGGAATCACATGAGCTGTTAGATCAGAATAATCATGGTCAGATTGATCAGCATTTAATCCAGTGCAAAGCTCACTTGACTCAATATACGAAAGAAGAGTTGAAATTGTAACATTTTTCACTGATCGGAAGTATGTTTTGTAAATTTCACTGTCATTTGGAAGTGGCCAGCCCAAAACCACACAATTATAGTTTAAATCCTCATCCACAATAGCTTCGTATTTTGGTACTGCATAAGAATCCAAAATTTGTTCAACAATTTTGAAATCCCAGTTTGATAGTTTCAAGTATTTGATTCGTTTCCAAAAATTCTCAATGTTTTTATAAGCAGCTGATTTTTGTGGAGTTTCAACCCTGTCTTTCACAATATTTATGTGTCGCCTCTCTGTGGATTTCTTGACATGATGCGACTTAACGGGAAGATTCAGGGTTGGTAGAGCACTATCTCTAAGTCTTGTAAGGCCAGTTTTAGGCCAGTTTTAGGCCAAATAAAATAAAAGCTATTTCTATAATTGTGTATGCCTGAAGATTGAGGAATCATGAAACTCTGAGTTGCATACTTATAGTCGTTTACCATTATTTCTATAATGAGCTTCTTATGCTGAGCACTTTGAATGGTGAATATTCACTAACATTATGTAGATGAACATATATATAATTAGTTCCTTAGATAATTAGAGAAAATACCCTAATTTATTAGTTTAACTATTAAACCTTGGGAAGGAAACAATTTTGTGACAATGGTTGTATAATTTTGTTATAGGAGGAAAGCCCAAGGAAAGGGATATTGATTTCGTTAAACCAGGCTAAACCTATTTTGGCTTGCAGCTGATGGGGACATGATCAATACACTTGTAAACTCAAAATAACAACTCACTTGTAAATTCGAAATCTTCTTCTCGGAAATGTTGTTCCCATATGTAAACATTCCCGGCCAAAACCTGTTCTGTGAAAACGTTATCTATTACTCTGAAACAGCTTATAACATCTACGAGTTCCTTTCTCAGCTCGGGGTATGGTATAAAATTCATTCTTTCTTGTTGGGATTCGAAATGATGTAATTCTACCAATTTTTGGTGTCTGAGAGACTGAGCACTGTGGAAGAGCGCAGTTTTTCCCTGGCATTCCTGCTTCTAATTTCAAAAAATCTTATATAAAAACTAAGAGAAGCCTTCTCTTATCGTCAGAAAAAACTTCCTGGACTATAAATACTTCATTTCATCAATATCTAGCTGACTTTCCCAGCACAAAAATCGACTTCATGTGTTTTACTAAGTTTTCACTAGCGCTTCAAAGTGTTTAGGGTGTTGCTGTCTATCTATGTAAATGTTGCTGTCTATCTACAAAATGCACCAGGATTGATTATGTGACTACTTTTTATCACACAATCAAACTCCACGCTCTAACAATAGACCCAAACAATGGGCTTCCAGACCAGTGTTCTTTTCTATTGACTATGATTCAGCTAAGTTTGCTCTGAGAAATTCCACTGCTTCTCTCCTCTGCTGCTCTTTTTTCCTAAAATTTTTTTCTAGTTTGGCAAACCTACCCCTGAAACCTCTTTGATCAACAGAAAATCTTATTTGGGTGACACTGTTGAGGCTTTCGGCAATTTTCATCCAACAGTGCCCCTTTTCTCTGCTTCCTGTCCTAATCTAAAAGGGCTTCTCTGTCAAAATTTATCTGCATAGCAGAACATCATGGTCATTAGTCCATACCATTTTCGATCTGGCCAAGAATAAAATTAAAAGGAGATTTCAAATATTTACATAGATAGACATTTTCAATGAAGGATGTATTTGAATACTGCTTTTTATAATTCATCATCAATGCAAAACACCAATATAATGCAACATAGAGAGTGTAATTAATTATTGCTGAAATTTTAGATCAAAATTTTATTTTTCATTATCTAAACTCTAAAAAGTGCCTTTTTGAATACTACACACGTTGTATTAGATTGCATTTGACTTTCTGACTCTGCGATTGAGGAAGTGGAATAGGCCATGTTGCTTCAACTGAAGAAAAAATCTGAAATAAATAGAAAAATTGTGCGTATTTTAAATAAAGAAATGGAATGAATTTTTTCCATAAATTACAGTTTCTTAAAGTGGTATTGAATTGGCAGTATTTTAATTTATTATTCTTACCTGCGTTGTGATGAGGATATGAAGTCCTTGAAAGTGCTCAACGAGACGAAGACAACATGGCAGGAAAAGGTGACATCTTGCGTGCATGCGTGGTACTAATCTATCTTATGTCCTGCATCGTCAATCGTAAACTTGCTAATATTTAAAAAATCTACATTTCTTGACTTAACTTCAAGTATAGAAAGAACAACGATTTTTCTTAATAATACTGGTGATGAATTACTCACATTTTTTTAAGTGCCACAAGTCAAGGTAATAGTGCACTAACAATTTGACTATGCAGCTCACTACGACAGTGCAAGCTCGCCTTTGCTCATGCTCCAAGGGACACCACCAATTATCTTTGTCGTAGCGGAGTCTAGTACAACGCAAAAATTTAAAATCTATGTAGTCTTCACAACGCAGGTAAATCACGTCTTATTCCCCGTAAATCTTATTTATACCTAGTATATAAAAAGATATTTTGATTCATTGATACCTTTTTTGTTCCTAAAATCACTTACCAGTTTTTATTTAACTTCTTTGCTCTCTATTTAGCTAATAGAAGTATCTATGAAAATGGCAAACAGTCCAGGTCAAAGCCAGAGGGACCAAGAGAGCGGAAAGCGGATTCAAATGTGTGTAAAACTATTTGACCACTTCGAGTCCCTGGATGTTTATTAAGGCAGTGTTGGACTGTACCTTTGAATTATTAATAGAGAAATGCTAATATCTGCTTCTAGTAGGCACATATGGTAAACTAATTAGATAAGATTGCATACTGTCATATCAAATATGATATATACTGTATATATATGTGATGTTTGATTAAATTTTTACCCTATTGAAAGAAGATTGTCATTTACAAAAAAATTATTTTATGCTACATCATAGTCGTTTTTAGAGAACTCTTCTTAAATTGCTGCCCTGTGAATTTCTCTAATACAGGTCTAAGGTGATTAGGACAACAAATCAGGATGTTCTGCTATGCAGAGCAATTTTGGCCACCCACCAATTCAACAACAAACTGGGTAGTAGAGAGAGGGGCCAGAGCTGGGAAAAGATAGCCTTTATTCTTAACAGCATGGAAACCTAAAGATTCAATGTGGACAAGAGGGCAGCGAGGGAGAGATTTGCAAGCTGGAAAAACTACAAAAGAGAAAAATGGCTAATTAGCTGAAAACCAGCGGAATCTCACCTGACCCCTTCGGAATTGGACAATGCCATGGAGGCAATAATAGAAATGGCAGAGTCTGCTTTAGATCAGCTGAAGCTTGGTGAGGAGTGCAAGAAATGGAGCGATTTGAAAGAGAAAGAAACAGCAGAGAGTGCGAGAAAGAGATTGATGGAGAGGCTTGGGGAGACAATGGGGAGAAAGAGTGAAAAAGGTAGAAAGAAGAGAAAGTATACTGGTACAGAAATTGTGGCATTTTTAAAAGAAAAGAATGAGCGTGAGTATGAGGCGAAGCAGGCAGAGTTGGAAGTAAGAAAGAGAAAGCTTGAGCTGAAAGAGAAGGAGCATGAACAAATGATGGATGTCAAGGGAAGCAAGCAAAGGTTGAAAGAAAAAGAAATTGAGAAAAGGCAAAAGGAAGAGGAACTTGTCATTGGGCAACAAGGAATGCTGATGCAAGTTATGCAACAGCAATTAGCTCAGCAACAAGTGCTTATTCAGCAGATGCAGCAGCAAAATATTGCAATTATTAATTTGTTAAGCAAAATTATTGAAAAGCAGAATGATTAAATTAATTTATGTTTATGATTTATCTACTTTTCACTAGTATTTGAATAAAATATATTTGAATTGCGACAAATCTGTCTGTTTTCAGTAAAGACATGGTTTTGACCTTTACAATGACTTTTACATTTTAATTATAGAAAGCGTGATATTGAATATTGGGTTATAGATGTTGGAAGTCATGGTAGCTTTGAAAAAAGCTGTTTGATTTGAAATGCAGTTGCATTTTCCACACAAAAATTCACAAAGATTGTTTCACATGAAATACTCAACAAGTGCTGGAGGCTGCAGTCCAAAGTATGTGGACGTTGTCAAACCATGCAAGCAAGTGAGAGCAATTCTCAGCAGACCACAGACAATGTACATTTTACCAACAGGGCTCATGCCAATTTTAAGATCTTTTTTGAAATCAAGGAAGTTAAAATAGCTGATGATATCTCCAAAGATCCATCAACTCACACCCTGACTTGACTCATGGATTCATTGAATGCTCTTCTGGGGTTAGATTTTGTTTTCTAGCAAATGGACATTGAAGATGCAGCCTTTGTGGACAAAATCACCACAAATACACAAGGCTTCTTCCTCTTGTGGGAATGAATGCTGCTCTAGCTAAGGTAAAAGACCTGACAATGCCAATAAAGCACTATCATGGCTTCTGCCCTCAACTGGACCATACAAATTTGCAATCAGACCATTGGGAGTTACCACTGATTGGAATTTTAAGGGATGCACCCTTTTATGTCCATTGTAGACAGCCCTTTGGTTTCTGATAGGCCTGTAGATTGGCCTAACTGTTTCATTGATGAAACCCCAGCAATTGTCTAGTGCTGCTCCCTTGATATTGAGCTATGTGAGAGATATGTCAACCTCTTCAGATATATAGATCAGCCATGGATGGCTGTCATAGATAAAGTTTAAAATCCAGTTTGAAATCATGCACAACTGAGGGACTGGCCTTCCAAACCTGTGAATTAAATCACTATACCTACATCGATAGGCAAGTCCTCTTAACAATATACAGATGCTCTCAAGAGAATCGCATACTAGGCCATTGTAGCATCTGAAGTCTTCTTGCATGTGAAAGATCTTGAGCAAGTGGTAGATGTCGTTCTTCTAGAATCTAAACTCAGCCTTGCACTCGTCCTCTTCCATCAGCTCCAAATCGAACCTCAGATAATTCCAATATGGAAATTAAGGATTCCTGCGCCTATTTAGATTATGAATAAGTATCATTTCTTCATCATAAATGATTATTTTGTGGTGAAACTGGAGTAAAATATCATTAAAATCCTCCATATTCGGTTCAAAGCAATAATAAAATTTACTGGCACCAAAATTTGTGTTATTCTGCGTTGGGCAATGTCCTACAAAATTATTTCGCAATGCAACCGTGCTAGTTCCCAAGGCCTCTATGGTCGTCGTAGTGAGCTGCATAGTCAAATGGTAAGTTCACTAATGATGAATTGATGAGAACTGCATTGTCAAGTCTTTCGCAATTGAAAGGTGTTGATCGGACACAAATGCTTTACCAATGGTTCCATGGCTCGTTGAAACCCAAGCAGTTCCATATCCTGACTGCTTCCAGCTTCATTTTTCTGAAAATTTAAATTGTGTTGCAGTGGAAAATAGGTGGAAAATATCTCAGCTGCATAATAGGTTAACGTTTTTTATCTGAAAGATCAATTTTTAACATTGGGGTAATTACTCCTTTGTTTCATATTCTTTATAACAGAAGACAAAGTCTCCCTTGAGACAAATGGACCACTGTTGACCTTTTGTGGCATCCATGGATTTTTTTGAAATTCCCTTCTACCTATGCATAACACAGTGTAAATGTATGACCACTACTTACTTGAACTAATTCAAAATGAACAATTGATGGCACAGTACAAAAAAACATGGTGTAAGCCCCATATTTAGCACTGTGGCCCATGCTGTCATGGCATCCATCACCAGACATAACGATTTCTGCATTTTTAGGATTTATTTGGTCAATCAATGAATTTTGATATTTCTTTCAGTAAAGGAAGATTGTTGGGGATTATCTTTCCTGAAAAAAATATGCGGTATTTGTTAGGTGATTCTAAAAAAACTAAACAAGAAGTTGATATGATTGTAAGCTTTGGCAACAAATTTATATGAGCATTTACCTTTTGATGGTTGAAATATGTTGTCCTTGAAATACATGCTAAGCCAATATGGTGGAAAACAGTTTTGAATTTGGTGAAAGATCCTCCAGCACACAAAACTCCCATTGACAAGAGAATGTTGCCAGTTTGAATTTTGGTACATGGCAGTTCTGGCTGGCTTCTCCATCTAAACACTTCACCATGTTGAGAATTGCCACATGCAGCTGTGATTACTAGCATCGTTTCTTTTTTTTGGCCACAGCCATGGGAGAGTCTTCGTTGCATACAAAGCAATTGCTGAAAAGTGTCAAGACCGTTGATAGAGAGACAATAAACTTCTGCTCTTCCCTGGTAATTCCACTGCAACTTAATCCATCACTCCAAAGCAAAACCATCCAAGTTAAAACCATCAAGAACAGTGATATAGAAATTGCATCCACATGATAATCACTAACAGAAAGTTTATAGCAATAACCTGGTTTATTTTATTTCAGTTTAATAGCCTTGTGCAGCGGAAGACTCCATACCTTTCATCTGATTCATGCTCGGATTGCATGCTAATATCTGATGGATAGTCATAATCGTCTTTGTCCATGTCGTATTCAGCCTCATCACTAAAAGTATCTGCAGACAACGAATTGTCACTTTCTTCATCGATATCTTTACTTAGTAGGGTAGCAGAACTTTGTTTTTTTGAAGATTTTTTCTTTCATTGCGTCTAGTTGACCCTTAAAAACAAAGGAGGAAAAGTGGTGTGGTTGTCAGATACAAAGACACTTTTTTTTAAGGGTAACCGAGAAGTAACTTAAAGGATGCCATCAGGAAGGGCAAGGTTCTTGGCCAATTTCATCAAGAATCTGAAATATGAGCTATAAATTACTGTATGTAATGTAATTTAAAATATGAAATTCAATAGCAAATTAGTGTGTGGCCTGTATCGAAAATTTATGCAAGGTTAAATTTCAACTACCTATGTAGCACTGAAGTAAGATTTACCTTTTCAGTACATCCAGGCTAGATTCCCCTTGTTTCGCAAGCATGTTCTCAGACCAGATACTCAATTTTGAGATGACAAATGGTCTTTTGGTGATTTCTGCAGTCTTTGCAAGCCTCTGTTTGTGTTGTTGAATCAGAAACTTGTAATGAGCCTTCACCTCGATTCTCTTGAACTACAGTGTAGCTGCCAATATTTTCAGCACTACAACCTCCAATTTTTACACTGAACACTACCTCGCTCATTTCTTCTACTGCGCTTGGATGTGGATGGCTGTCTGTCATTGCCTCTTTCAATAACTATTATTTAATAAAAAGCAACTTAATTCTTCTATGAAAATTAAGTATGCAGATTTCCTCAGGGAAGGGTGTAATTGACCTGCCATTAAAACTTTTGCTTACAGCTATACAGCATAAAGCATTAAGTACAAGTATCTATATATTTTTGCAATATTTTTCAGAAATGTTGGTATTTTATCACTTGATGTTGGATTTTGACAAAAATAACCCAAGTTTTGATTTGTGAGTGCATACATCTTGTATATGGGCTAAGGGATGGGAATGCCATATAGCTAATTGTATGCCCCATTCAATTCTCAATAAAATGATGCACTGGGTGATGCATTTAAACTTAATTTGCATTCTTTAAGTTTTATCACTAAACACGGGTAGTATACGAAATCAAGGATTCTAAGAAAACTAGGTTAAAAAAAAGACTCGCTAACATTGTGCTTAGATAACCTTAAGATGTAGTAAAACATGTCTAGTGACAGAAAAAAGGGTTTTTGATCCTATTAGAACAAAAAAAAATAAAAAGACTAACATTCAACAGTATTTACACAAAAGCTCCTGCTTTGTATGTATGTCCTTCTTTGCTGAAAACTGCCTTGTCTTGCGTTGTTTTGGAGTACTTTAGCCTCTCTCTCTTTGTTTTTGCCTCTTTGCTGGCAGCTTTATCAGCATTATTTACACATTTTTGTGATTTTGACAGCGACTGTTCAAGAAGAGCGATGCCTGGCTCCATCCCTAAGAACTTGTGTCTCTTTGAAGGTTTCTTCAACTGAAAAATGGCAAATAGCCATGAATGTTGCAGATTCAATTGACTTTCTGCCAACATATATAATTCTAAGGGCAAAATCTCCAAATGACATTGTGTAATGATTCATTGGGATTTTGAGTCCGATTTTTACACCCCTCTAGCAAATTTTGCCCAGTAAGCCTCTGAAAAGTTGGCCAAGTTTTTTGCCAACATCTATAGCCAGAGTCTCATGGCCCTTATGGGCTCCAGGGGTTTCATTTTTTGCTAGGGCTTTCTCCCAGAAGCACCAAGATAGCTCCCCTGGTGGCATTGTTGTGTACCGTAATCCATGTTTCTCCACTGATCTCTCCCATATAGCCTTTGGACACTGCTGTTCCATGCATTGGCTAAACCTGTATAAATTTTATTGCATTTCTTTGCATGCTTCTGGAACCAATCATCATACAGTGTGTCCTCTTTTGCTGGAGCATCTACACATTTATGGCAGAAGCTGCTCAGAACTTGAAAGTCAACTGGAAGCCCAGTTAGAAGATCAATTGCCACGCCTACACCATTGTGAGAGGAATGGCCTCTTTTCTGTCACGACACATCAAAAGAGACTGATATGTTTAAAATGTTACTCATATCTGGATGTTTATCAATCTCAGCATACTCCTTGATTATTGAAACTGATCTCTCTGTAATAGTATATGATTTAGTATATGAACTTGGTATGCATATGCAGACATTAAAAATGCAATCCAAGCATTACTCCCAACAAATTACCACTCAATATTTGTCTTAAACCAAACACGTTGTGGAGCTAGAAGACAATGGTATGAAGACAGCCCATCTAGAGACCCCTCCCCCCCTTCTACCAAGCATACAGCTACATTCAATTTATGTTTGATGTGTTTGATATGTTTACTTTTATGAAAGACCAGCCCTGTGTCATTCTCATTATATTTGCTCTACTCAAGTTTTTATATTTCAAATTTAAGATACCTTTGAGCCATCTTATACAGAGAGTTCATAAGACAAGCAAGACACTAGGCAGCCCTTGTTTGGCTGTGCTTAGAACAGGAGAAGCAGAAAATTTCCTGCTAACGAAGTAACTGGCTATGAGCCAAACAGTAACTAGATGTATAGATGTATACAGCAATTCAAATTCCCAACTATTATGTGTGCTATTTTATTTGGAAGCAAATTTTTCTTTAGCTAAAAATACACAATCATCTGCTCTTTGAAAGAATTTTGTCAACAGAACAGACGTTGGCATGATTTTTGAAGATGAAACAGTGATTGCACAACAAGTGATACAGTTGCAACAAAAAAACGAGGATTTGGAAATGAATAT
>WUAR02127779.1:0-18442 GCA_015164055.2 Chrysaora achlyos
CGCTGCTCTTGGTCGTTGCTTCTTCCTCGACTTTCTCTTTTTCCTTTTCTGTGTCTTCCACCTGTAGAACGAATATTCGATAAACGTGATTTAGCAATACGGACATGGCCCCCTGCAAAAGCAGATATTTATACAGCCTACAATGTTTAAATGCCATTAGCACAGGGGGTAAACGAAGTAAATCTAACCTGCTGTGAACCCTTCAGTGGAACCATTTTTCCGTCATCTAGCACGATGCCTTTGACATGCCGAATAAAATCAGCATTCTTCAGAGCTGGCATTATGTCGGGAACCTCATCTTTAGCTGTAGCGGTGACATCTTTCACTGGCCTCTTAATCATTCTGGTTTCCAAGACAGGCTTTGTCTTCGACTCGAGGTTATGGAAATACGAAGATAAGCGACTGAACTGCGAAGGACTTAGAGGCTTAGAATTGTCTTTTTTCACTGGTGTGAGTTGACTTTTGATTTCTGATGAACTTTGGGGTGCTTTTATGACACTTTTAGCTTCACTGCTTTCATGGTTGTTCTCATGGATTTCATTATTATTATGATGCTCTGGTTCGGCGCCATCTTCTTTTAGCCTCGCTTCTGTGTGGCTCTTCTTGAACGACGTGTCCGGAAGTTTGCCCAAAGGCACGATTTTCCCATGAAACAACGCGAAAATTGGCGCGGTATCTTTGCCCTCTATTCTAAGGCTGTTCTCGACTGAACCTGCTGATGGCGTTGGCTCGTTTTTGCTTTCTGGTTTTTCTTTGAGAGATCTAACCGAAGCAGGCTCGTTTTGTGACGATCTAACGACTGGGATGGCTGATTCTGCTAAGCTGATGTTGTTGGCCGCAGAATTCTTCTTCGAAAGTGATTCTGCATCGTTCAGCAACGTCGCTAAATTCGCCAGAAACCCTAAAAAGCAATTAAGAAGCTCACACTTTGCACACAAATGAGTTAATTGTTAGCATTTTCTACGCTGTGTTAAAGTGGACCTATCACTTTTTGAGAGTTTGCATTTATAGAAAGAGTTTTGATAGTAAGCAAGAATTACGTTTACAAAACTTCAATATCTTTTGTCGTTTATGAGTTATGATCGTGCAAAGAAAGTAGTATATGACGTCATAGCAGGAACTTACTCAAAGGCACAGACCATGGTATGAGTAATAATTGTATCATATCTTCAGAATAAAGTGTCGGATCAGATTTAAATTTTTTTCACATGTGCCTTTTTCCAGTGGTGTGCATCTTGAACTTTTGAATCTTTAACCTGTTGACAGGCCTTGTCCCAGGCTCTTAGTTCGTATTATTCTCTGGTCTGTAACGTGAAATAGGTCCCTGCTTTGACGTCATCAATTTATTCCTTCAAACGACCATTACTCAAAAACGACAAAAGATACCAAAGCTTTGTAAACGTCATCCTTACTTACTATAAAAGCTCTTTCCATAAATGCAAACTCTTAAAAAGTGATAGGTCCACTTTAAATTTAGGGTTTATGAAGGGTGAAGATTATATTCATAATGAGTTCAGGATTAAGTGCTATGGAAGCTGTGTAGTAAAGCTTAAAGGTTCTTATTCTTAGGCCCTTTCTTATCCAGGCAAATTTCCTCAAGTTCATTCATTCGAATATTTTTACTCAGCGCTGCTTTACAGCCCTTCGCATCACACCCCATCCATATTCAATCAATTCTACTCTTAATAGCACTTGAAGTTTATGAAACTCTTAACAACCTTAACGCCATCTTTATGAAAGACTATTTTTTACCAAAGGCAATAAGTCACAATCTCCGATTAAAACCCCTCTCGAAATTCCAAAGGCCAGAACAATTAATTATGGTGTCGGATCTTCGAGTTTTCAGGGGCCAAAAAATGGGAATTCACTTCCAGATGAAATCAAAACAGCCCAAAATACCAAGCAATTAAAAAATTCGATCAGAACTTGATTAGTCTCTGATTAATGCGCATGTTTTTTTTGTAGCAAATGATTTGTTTCATGCAATCTTTGAAGTTGCTTTATGTTAGTTTGAATTAGTGTATATCACTATTGTTAATATTAAATCAATTGTACAATACAATAAAATATTAAACCCGGCCCCCTTTCTGGGAGCTGATACTATGGGCTAACGCTGAACCCCTATTTTAAATCATAGTCAATAGCCTAAAATTACAGTAAAAACCCGCATAAAATAACCACCTTTTTTAAGACCCTTTAAGCTGAAATTTCCTAAGAATTTTCGTGAAAATCTATATAGTTAATTAAAAACTAAGAGTAAAGATATAAGACTTTGCTGAAGTTCAAATGAAAGTAATTTATGGGCCTTGTGGGTAATCTAAGCACTTTTAGCTGAATTGGTGTGCAATTTTAGACTCCAGGATTAAGAAACTTTGCTAGGCTAAGCTTAAAAATTGATGTTGTTGCTGTTGTTGTCCTCATTCTGAGGAACTTGGTACAAACCTCGTTTTGAAGGGTTGGCAGTATGTCCCTCTGGTGTTATCATTTGCTTTTTCATGCGATGTCTTGGGTATGATTTTGATAAATGAAATCCATGGTCTTCGTCTACGCCAGAATTGTGATAAATATAACTATGTCTATAACCTAAAAAGGAAAGTTTATTGTAAGATGTCAAGTTGAAACTCATGTATAACATTAATATTCGAGCATATAAAAATCTTCAAAACATTTCAAATTCTTTGAGTATAAAACCAGATTTAGCTAAGAGGGAACTCGTAATTTAACTTTATTAAAGCAATGAATGCTTTCTTGCTTCGAAAACTGTTCAAATCATTTCTTTTATTTATTTTTAATATCCTGTACCCTTTAGGAATTATTCATATTTTTATGGAAGGCCTTAAAAATAGTTAAGTTTATTGAGAAATCCATTGAAAACTTGCAGGAAGGAACTAAAATCAAAAGCAAAGATGCACAGTTTCAAATTTTTAAGTATTAGTATTCAAAGAAAGGAATAGCTTCACCAACGAATAAAATTAGTGAGAAAACCGCTTAGAACTTGAGGCAGTCCAAGAAATGTGGCACGAAGGGAACTTAATTCTTAGCAAAGTTGATAAACATTTCAAAAAAACATGCAAGAAGCAACAAGTTATTAGCTTTTCTTCGTATTATTTGTACATGAATAGTCATTAATAAGCAATTTTCAATGACTTTGGCTTGTTATAATCATAGTTTTAATTTCTGTCTTTCTGTAAAAGAAACAGGCCTAATTCTTCTGAGCATAAATTTCAGTATCGGTTTATATAACCAGCAAAGTTATCAACAACATGATTTAAATATATCTACTTATCCTTGAACAAATCTCTGTCAATTGTTCATCCAAGCAAAAGAATGCTAAAATATCAGTTTTTCTTTTCACAAAACTTACTTTTCGTTTCAAAACAATCAGCGAAAAAACACACAAGAACGACCAACAGTAAACTCCTTGCCAACATGTTTATGGCGTTTTATTTTCTCCAAATCATAATCTTGAAAAATCAGAAAAATAGCCCGTTCTTCTTCTCTACTATTTGGTTCACAAAACAGCTGTTTACTTTCGGACACGCTTGGGTGATGACGTTATTCACTGTCCGGTGAAGCGTGAAGTCAGATTCAGGTAGGGTCAACCAAAGCAACAGCTGTGAGCTTAAAAAATGCTTTTAAATTCGTTTGAATGAAACAAGCTAAAGGTTTGTGTATTTTGTGGCCCGAAGGCGTACTTTGACGCAGACAATCTAAATTATCATTTGAACAGTTTTTTAGGGTTGAATTTTCTCTTAAGGTTGGTTTTTTTGTCAAAAGGGAAGGAACATGTATTTTGATCTTTCTCTGTTCGTCAACTAGCTTCACTGCCCAGTGCTGATCATACCACGTGCATATGGTACGTTTTGCTTTTTGCAGAAACGATCACACAGATTGCAGATTGCAACGAAGAAAGCTAGGGATAAGATCCCATCTAGGCCATTTCTTTGACAGCCTCTAGAGTTTTGAAAATGTCGGGATAGTATTACCATAAGAGGCACGTGTGGCAAAAATGAATAATATAATCTTTTTTAGTACTCTTGATATTGTGTTTTGCTTTCTGACCTCGTCGTTCTTCCAGTGTCGTTCCGTAATTTTATTATTACTTCGCCACAATTTTTCCAAAGTTTTTTGGATTCCAATACACGGTATTGTGTCCCTTCCTCTTGAGTCTTATTTTAATAGTTTGAATTGTTATTTTTCAATTGGCTTGAAATGTTTCACATGTGTTTCCACGAAAACCAGTCGAGGATACTCAGTTAGGGCAGGGCGAGCCCCTTCCTCAATTGCTGCGGAATGTGGGAATGGGACCGTGACATGGGATCTGACATATTTTTTGTTTCGTTTAAAATATCTCATTTACTCACAAGTCATGTTATGGTGTCAGAAAGATTTCATCCTATCTTGTATCCATTATGGATACTTTCCCTGTTTCCAAGAATGTTACATTTATGCTTTAACTGCAAAAACAGATACAACATTTGGGAAGATTTTCTACATTTGATGGCTCCTTGGGTTCCTGAGTTCCAACAATTCCAACTTTCCAGGCTGAAAACTGGAAATTGCAAATAAAGAAGGTTTATGCAAACGAGGCTGTCACTAAAACCAAAGTTTTCAAAATGGCTGGTAAGTGCTGACATTTTTATCTGCTATTTTATTTTCAAACTTTGTTTATTTGGCTACCGGATACTTTTCAGAATTGTTTTATTTACTACATTTATCAAAATACCTATTAAATTGACGAAGATTATTGAATTCACACATTTTCTTAGCCGCCAAAAAAATAATCTTGTTATTCAGTAGGGCACAGTCACAAGGCCTAAATCCAATTTAGGAATAACAGTTCAGCAAGACCTCAATGATAAACCAGTCAAAATGATAAAACCACTCCACTCCTAACACGCAAAGTGAATTTTCATTTAGTCTTTCGAACGCTATTACCTTTGCAAAGATTTTTTGAGGATTAAATAATTGCGTAAGCAATTTGAAATTCATAGTTTTGTCTAAAAATATTTGAGATTGGGTTCAGTAAAGGGCGGAAAAGGTCGCAGAGACCCTACAAATTTTTTGTGTTCCACAAAGCACTGTTTCAAAATAGTTTGGATTGCTCAACGTATGTAGATAATATTTCGTAGAAATGATGGAAAAAAGACTCTAAGTATGCAACTCAGAGTTTCACAATTCTTCAATCTTATTCTTCAGACATACAAAAACCTTTAGATAGTCTTTGAATATTCTAATTTCTTGATGAAATTAGATATCTAATTATCTCTCTTAGTGTGATAAGATTAGCATGTTGACGTTTTCTTCTATAAAGAATTCTCTGAACTGAGTTTGTTTGTTCCCCCTGCAATCCAAGACATGCGATTGAACCCTAGTGAAATATTTCCATGCCGATTGGATTGCATTTTGTATTAATTAAAGGTATGTCAACAAGATGCATACATTTCTCAAAAGTAGCAAACCCTTAAAGCATGATGGATTAGAGCTGCAGTGGAAACCAACCAACATGAAACCAAGAATTTAGCCTTGGAATCAGTGGCGGCACCAAGGGGGGGGGGGGAATGGGGGGACTAGTCCCCCCACTTTTTCAGAAATCAAAGGATCCTAAGCCATTTTGAGACCTCAGATATGACAAAATCCCGGGAGCTTCCTGGGGCGTCGCCCCCTGGACCAAAATCCCCCCACTTTTTTGGAGCTGGCGCCACCACTGCTTGGAATATCAATCAGTTTTTATCTTTTAATGAATTAAAATCTTCACTATAGAGGCAGAGGCAGAGGATGAGAAGACAAGAAGAAAGAAAAGAGGGCTCTTAAAACTTTATTATGGCATGTCAGATCAGTCGGTCCCTGGTCAAGCCCAGGACCCATACAACATAAATGAAGCTTATTTTCAACATATAGACTTCTTGGAAAAAATGTTCAAGGAAAAATCTTTATCAGAACTTATGGATAAGGAGACAGAAATTGTTAAACGTGAGTTGCTTATCTGATCTTTCTGTTTAGGGATTAACTGTTGAATTAGATATGCAGATATGAGGATCAGATTGGTGAAACTGTGATAGGGGCTCTCACTTTTTAGAGAATGACAATAAACTAAATCTTAAAAAGACTCTATTTACTTAATCTTGATTTGGTGAGATCGCCATTCCATCTCCTGGAGTCAATTGTGTACATCTACATGTTTTATCATGTCCATGGTGCTGTTTGTGTCTTCACTTCTCATAACAGTATTTCCAGGTATGAGTGGTTGATCAGCAATTTTTTTCAGGAATACATCCAGTATCCTTTTGAACACTTATTTTTGTGATATTTCAGTCACATGTGTTTATGCGTTTTTCCCCTTTTCTATATTTTGTTAATGTTCCCTTAACTACTGGCTGATGGTGTTGTGGTTAATATTTTGATGCCTCACTTCGTAGCCATTCGGGGACTCATCAACAAATCAACAAGCTGATTGTTGTGGTGGCACTGGAAGTGATCACTAGGTTGTTTACATCCCCAGTGGTTCTTCAACATTCCATTTTCACGAGACAGGGCCAACTATATTTTTTTCTTTTGAATATATCTCTTCTTATTTATCTGGGATATAAAAGACTGATATAGCAGCTCAAATCTTTCTTTATTTTACCTTCATCAGAGATAAAAAGTTTGGACAGTGATATGCAGACCCTTGTGTATGAGAATTACAACAAATTCATCAGTGCTACAGATACAATTAAAAAGGTAAGCTAATCAAATAAAATTCATAGCTTTGCTCCATAAGGATAGCTGATAAAAATTTATAAAACAAACAATGATGATAATAATGGTAATAAGCCCTAAGCACTGGCAAGAAAAACAACAAACTTTCGATTGGTTTGCTGAAAAATAGTATTCTCATTTTTTTGTCCTATTAGTGATAAAAATTGAGAAGATAAATATGCCATGAATTCAAAAATAGATTTTGATAAACAACAACTTTTTGTTCCTGAATCATGGATGCTTTCGTACTTATTGAAGGGCTAGCGGAAATGTTAATATTGGCGGAAGAAACCAAACAACACAACGTTTCACCCTACATTTCATTTAGTATATGAATAACAATAGACAAGGGAAAACTTTCAAAGTACTTTGTGCCAATAAAATGAACAAAGATAAAACAACGACGTAGTCAAGGCGAGAAAATAGAAAAATTAGTAATTGAAATTGATTTTGCGATTTACATAGATTGTAAATATTTTGTTCAATGTAAGATTGTTCCAGATTAAAAATCGAATATTTAATCAAATGTTGGATAAATGTTCTAAACTGTTTTGATTCTCTCTAATTGATAAATTCTTTTAAAAGATGAAGAACGACTTTCGCCGAATGGAAGATGAGATGAATAAACTAGACAGTACTCTTTCCACGGTTATGGACTTCAGTGATAAAGTCAGCGGTGCTTTGCAAGAGAAACGAGAACACATTTCGAAGCTCTCTGGTGTTCATATTTTGCTTCAGAAGGTATGTGTTTTTGATCCTCGTATGGTGCCCTTCCTCCACAGTAACAGCTTGCGTCTGAATTTCTTAATTTCTCGACCTAAAATGGACCTATCACTTATTTGGAGTTCAAATTTATGGAAAGAGCTTTGATGGAAAGTAAGGATGATGTTTACAAAACTTCAATATCTTTTGTCATTTTTTATTTATGGCTGTGTGAAGGAAATTATTGATGATGTCATAGCAGGGACCGGTCTAAAGGCACATACCAAGGTATGAGTAATAATTGTACCATATCTTCAGAATCGAGCCCCAGATTAGCTTTAAATTTGGTTCATGGGTGCCTTCTAACAATTGATGTACCATCTGAGTTTTTATAATTTCTGAGCTAGTGCCAGGATTTGTCCCAGGCCCTTATTTTGTTTTATTTTTTGGTCTGTGACCTAAGACAGGTCCCTGCTATGACGTCATAGATTCCTTGCATCACACGGCCATAACTTAAAACAACAAAATGTATCGCAGTTTTGTAAAAAGTCATCCTTACTTGCTATCAAAGCTCTTTCCATGAATGCGAGCTCCTAAAAAGTGGTAGGTCCACTTTGTAACTCAACGCAATGCAGTAAGTTATTCTCACTTCAACACTTCCATCATATTAACTAATCGTGTTTACTCCTTGCAGCCATTTGCTTGTCTGTTCAGACCATATGATGAGAAGTGGTGTACTTCAACGATGCATATTTGAAAACGACAACTTTTTTTATCTCCCTTGAGAGGAAGCATCTCACAAATTCATTGTTTGAAATCTACATTCAATTGTTTGAAGCTCTTTTCGTAAATGCGAGCTCCCAAAAAATGATAGGCCAACTTTAAACTCCCTATTGTCTTTTTTCACTTGAAGTAAGTATAATATATCTGGTAACTTAGAACGAACCAACTTGATAAGCGTTGTTGTTGATCGACGCATACCCTTGCTCTTTTTCTAAGGTATGAGTTGATGCGCTAAGCTTAGAGGGACCACTGAATAGCCTTGGGGTAATCTAAGCAGTTGCAAAGAAGCTAAATTTTACTTCAATACCTTAAATAAATGCTTTGTTTTTAATTACGCTGGAAGGTAATGGCGTTACTGCAATATCTGAGATTGCTGCATTTGTTGTTTTTAGCTGCAATTCCTGTTTGAGCTGCCTGCGAAACTGAAGAAATGCATAAAAATGGAACAGTATTCTATTGCTGTCAGGTGATCAATTTTATTTTCATACACTGCTACGGAACAGTTGATTGTTGGTTTATCTAATAAATCTGATTTATGTGCTAGTCCTATATTTAGGGCTACGTTGCGTAATTGTTGGTACTTGCATCTTTCGTGGTAAAGTTCTCTGGTTTAAACCCCAAACAAGTTCCGTCTCGTGAAAATGGGATGTTAAAGAACCGTCTGGTAGGGAACGGTTTAGTTTTTGTTTGTTTGTTTGTTTGTTTGTATTATTTTGTATCTTTTATGTTTTTATCTGTTTTATGCTTTTTGTTTGTTTTTGCTTGTTTGTTTATGTTGCTCGTTTGTTTGTTTTATTGTGTTTGTTTGTTTATTCTGTTTTTGTTTGTTTGTTTAAGTTATTTTGTTTATTTGCTTGTTTTATTTGGTTTTTTGTTTTATTTTGTTTAGTTGTTTTTATGTGTTTGTTTGTTTATTCTGTTTTGTTTGTTTGTTTAAGTTATTTTGTTTATTTGTTTGTTTTATTTTGTTTCTTTGTTTTTATTTTGTTTAGTTGTTTTTATGTGTTTGTTTTGTGTTGTTTGTTTGTTTATTTCATTTATTTATTTGTTTAATTGTCTTATTTGGCTTATAGGTATTACATAAAAGCAAGGGACGTGCTACACAGATACAAGCACATGCCGTCATTCCAAGGTATTCACTCTGACTGCGAAAGAATAGTCCTGCAGCTGATGAAGAAACTTCGAGAGCAGCTAAGAAGCCCAGCAGTAAGTATCAATGATGGCTGCCGATCATTAAAATTGTGTCTTTGCTCAGTAGTCCCAGCTTTCTCTGCTATCTACCCCCTGGGAAACTGCAGTATTGTATTGTCTATAATGGTGGTTGGTTAATGAACAGGGGGTATATTATTTTGTTTTAGTCTACCACTCGTCAGCTTGCAGAATCGGTCAACCTTCTTCTAAAACTGAATGAACCAGCAGAGGCATTATGTGAGGAATTTCTCAGCCTGTGAGTTTAGAATTCATCATTTTTGTATTAAATAATTCTTCTATATTCATGAACAAGACTATTTTTTAACTGTAGGTTTCACCTTGGGAATGCAAAGAATGTTAGTCATTCGAAGATCATATCTCGTTGTTGTGGGGACATAATATTCCTTCACTTGCAAATAAAAATTTCATTCGTTGTGATTATTGCAAGCTAGGGCCTATCTTGCTTGGCTAACAATGATTTGCGAATTTGCTTCTGTTGAATCTTCAATAATTCTGTGTTTTTTCAGTGCCAAAGATAAGGTTAAAGCTGGCCTAGATGTATTGCAAAACCAGGTACATGAACTAATGGGTTTTGTGTGTTTGATAAAAGCTAGTTCCAAATGTCATTTATTTCTGTCACTCATGGTACTGGTACTGGCATTTTTGTTGTTGTTTGTTTACTTATCTATCGTATAACACACACCATTTATTTTTCTCCTTTATTTTTAAGTTCAAAATCTTTTTAGAGGTTCTAGCAATTTTAATTTTACGGCGCTAAAAATTATGGTAGCTATCAACTCGTTTTTAAAAAACTATTTACTCTTACAAAAGCAACGAAATTTTTATTGAAACAGAATGTCTATATTTTTCCCTTTTTAGGTTTGTTTGAAAGAGCAGGAATCACAAGAAGGAAACAGTAAGGCCTTTGATGTATTTAAATAATTAATAATAATGATGAAAATTACGAAAATTTGGAACATTACACTGTGTTGAATTCCTAAAAATCAAAATCAAAGTCTAAACATTTCGACAGTTCAAAGCCTGCTGAGTGTTCCATACAAAGTAACAAATTTCTTAACAGATAAAAATCAATTTTTCATGTAGTTTTTGAATATTATTATTATTATCGTAATCTGAATTTCATTTTACTGAGTATCATCATAGAAAAGTCACATTTATTGCAATGTGTTTTTCTAGTAAAAAATCATGTTATTTCTTTCTCTATTTTATGTACTTTTCTTTACTGATTTTTCTAATTGTTCACTTTTTTAGATGCGAATAATGTTAACGATGATCCTGTTTCGGTATGTATAACGTGTTCCATGATATTTGAGAATATTCCATTATTATTTTTATCATGCCACATGAGTGGACGTGGTAGCAGAATACAATATAATACGGTTTATTGTTTGCATAAGAAAGGCCATCTCTCCATTGCTCTACAGCTTCATATTATGTCATGATGATGTGGTTTACTCTTGCTTGGTTTGTGTTGGGGATTGGTTAATAAATCATTGTTTTGTTGTAATGAGTGTTGTAGTGTATTGAGTACAAGTTGTAGAAAAATGCAATTGTAGACATTTTTGACTTGTAGACATGTTTAGCTCGAAGAGATCTGACTTCACTTAGGCTTGTGTCTACTTTTGAGAAGCTGAAAATCGTTGCTCATAACGTGCAGTTATATAGTCCAGTTTATAGCCAAGGCTACTCAATTAACTGTATTGGTTAACCCCTGGTCTTGATGCATATAGCATGTAGCATGGTGCAGCCACACACGGCGCTCGTAACTACCAACCAGGAACCCATTTATGCTCCTGGGTAGAGAGAGACACAATTGTGCTAACAACCTGCCATCTCTTTAATCACAGATGGCATGACCGTGGCTCGAACTCACAACTCAAAACTCTGTGGCTGTAAGTTCTAGCACGCTAACCACTGTGCCACAAAGACCACAATCATTTGACTACTTGTTTTTCTGATGAAAAATTAATAAAACTCTTGAATCATTTCGTTAGGATATCTTGGATTTTATGGATCAAGGATGCAATGGATTTCTTAGTGATATCACTCTGGTGATTGCATCTTACAACGAACTGTTTTTCGTTCGTCAATCTGATGAGTAAGTATGAGATTGATTGCCATGGCTCAAGCCTCGATTTTTAACATTTGAGCTTGAGACTTCGAGTCTCAGGTAAAGTTTACCTAGCTAACGTACTTAATTCACCTCAATTCGTCAAATTTTAAGTTCTGCTCAGAATGGGTCATTATCAGCTTTAACATTATTCCATGAGTCCCAGTTTGTGTTTTCGCAGCTACCATCTTAATTCACCTTAATATATCAAATGTAAAACAGAGTTGCTCAAACTAGGATCATCAATGTTCCTTGATCAATGATCGGTATGCATCTGTTGTATGATCTTCGGTCTGTTCATTTAATTGATGTGCAACAGTCGTTTTCAAAGCTTTTATATCTTATGTCGTTTTTGAGTTATGGCCGTTTGAAGGAATAAATTCATGACGTCAAAGCAGGGACCTGTTTTACGTTACAGACCAAAGAATAAAACGAACTAAGAGCCTGGGACAAGGCCTGTCAACAGGTTAAAGATTTAAAAGTTCAAGATTCACACCAATGGACAAAGGCACATATGAAAAAAATTTAAGTCTGATCCGATACTTGATTCTAAAGATATGATACAATTATTACTCATACCATGGTCTGTGCCTTAGAGTAAGTTCCTGCCATGACGTTATAAACTACTTCCTTTGCACGATCATAACACATAAACGACAAAGGCAATTGAAGTTTTGTAAACGTAATACTAACTTACTACCAAAACTCTTCCTATAAATGCAAACTCTCAAAAAGTGATAAATCCACATTAACTTTGCATAGCTGCTGCGAAAGCTGTTTTTTGTATCTTGCTAGAAACTCATTCCTACTTTTGTAAAATGCTTGGCCTCTTTTTCAGGCCGGTGGACAAGCAGAACATAACGGATGTTGCAAAGGAAAAATTAAACAGTTTCATTATGGATCACATTTCTGCGTATTTTAAATTGATAAGAAAGAGACTTGAGTTGGAGGTGAGTTTAATCCAGTTTCTACTAATAATTGTCTTTCTCTTTTGTGGTTCAAAAATTAACGGAAGCACATTGGAGCACTTGATTCAAAAGCCCTAACTTTTCTGATATTGCGTTGAATTGTTGTTCACAAACTGTGTTATGAATGACCAACATAAGCTATAGTTGCATTCGCAATGTTAAACTTGGGCCCATATGCTACAGAGAGGGCTGCCAACTAATTGTTGGGCTTCAGCCCAAAAGTTCAAGGATGAGCCAAACTTGACTGCGAGAGTGACTGAGGGGTTTGCACGTACACCATGGGGGGGGGGGGGGTGTGAGGTCGAGCCTCAGACCGAACCTATTGTAAAAGAGAGAGGGCAGAAATCAACAGCTCTCTGTAATTCCGGTAAAGGCAAAAGTAGTCACACGTTGTGGTTACTTCAAGAGTAGGGACTTGGGTCGCACTGCTTAGATAAGCTATAGGCTATTCAGTGGTACTTCTTCGCCTGGCGTATCAACCAAGGCCTTGCGGAGATAGCAAGTGTGTATTCCTATCAATAATCAATGAATCATGTCATGTGAGTCCTAAAGACAACTTTGGAGGCCCTGCGTTAACCGGCAGCCTCTTCGCTGTGAAGCTATACCACAATGCAATACGTTCAATCGCATATTGCAATTCCAGAACGTCCACACTTGAGTACAAAATTAGTGGTGAGAGCCATGGAAGGAAGTGGAAGCCATAATCATTATCGAGTTACAAAGCCTTGGACGTCGCGTTTGTAAATAGAAGCGCTAAGCGCGCCGAGGCTGTTAAGGTCGATCTCCACTAGACTATTTTACGAAGATCGTCCCAAAAATTCGCGACGATTTTTTGTACAATTTGTACAACATTGTTCGAAGAAGAATGCGTTTGCTATATTTGTGGCGAAACAGCTAAACTGTCTAAATCTAGCATTGATTCCATATTCATGTTGCTGGCAGCCATTTTACCTTGTCTCTGAACTCCTGAAATTCTATTGGTTTAAATTTTGACGATCGCTTTTTTTAGGACGAAAAGTTGAACTCAACCAACTTTTCGTCGAGCGCATTTTTTATTTGTGACGATTAGTTTTATTCTTCTGCGCATGTGTCGTCGCGAATTTTTGGGACGATCGTCATAAAAATCGTCTAGTGGAGATCGACCTTAAGGCTCTTTCTCTTGGCCACCGCTAGTTCAAAATGTTTATTTCGTGTAATTTTTAATCAACTTTTCCATCTTAGGTACAAACGGAAGATAACATGATCCTTGTAAGAGCGTTGGATAAATTCAATCGAAAAATTCAAGCAGTTCACCAATTGTTGCCAGATCAGGGGATCGGGAGGACTGGGGCCAACATCGTCGCATTTTCAGCACATAATAGAGTGACGCAATACTTGACTTTCATGCAAGAGAGGCTAACAGGTATGTTAACGTAACAATATTTCTGAATAACTATATCAACAGAAATATTTCCAGATATACACGATACAGTAAATAATAACAACAACAATAATAAAATACTAATATTCAGGAATGGTTTAGATTTTTTGGTTTGACTTACTAAGAAGGCGTGATTTGATTTTCTCAGGTATCGTAACTGACACACGACAGACTTTAGTGAGCTCCCGACTAATCGGCCCCGACAAGAAGCAGACTCTTGCTGACATTGTTGCAACCGCTCTCAGTGAACTTGTCGACCAGATCAAAGCGGTTCTAATCAGCTTAAAGGTGAGACGATTTTTCCTATCTTCACAATGGACTAGGCGAGTCCTTTCGAAACAACAGTACTTAGGGCCTCTTTTGCTTCTACGGTATGGGAAGTCCCACGGATCCAGCCATGAGCTACAGTTTCAAACAGAAATAAAGTTTCTAGTGCGTGTAGAACGTCGTTAGTGCAAAGGAAGCTGAAAACGAGTGTAGCTTGCATTAATCTTCTGAAGTACATTGTCGTCATTTTTATGTACGGAGAATCATGTTGTGGTGGTATCTCAAATACAAATTTTGGCAGTTATTGAAGGAGCTGCCTATTTTATAGCCAATCTTCAACCTATCATCCTTTTGGGAACCGAAACTAAGAACGGGCTAGACCAAACTGAGACGCAAAATAGTTTCTATCCAGGCTCTTCTTTTCTGTTAGACTATGTGCTGCTGAGTCGGGAAAATTAAATTATATTACATCACCTGAACGTTCTCGAAATCTAAACCATAATTTGCATAATTACTGATTCCTTTGCCAAAAAGAGAGAATTAGTAGATAATTGCGCAGTAAATAATTCGAAATAGAAGTGCCCAGAACCGTCAAAAGCCTATTAGTGATATTGAAGAGTTGGTAGATTATTTGAACGAATATTTTAACGTTTTATACGTTCATACGTTTGCGGAAATCCTGTCAGCTCGTTAGCTGCGTCTTTAATTCACTAGTTTAGCTCAAAGGCACAATAAAATTTCTTTCATTCCTATTTCGAAACAGTTCTTCAAATGTCTTTCTCAAGATCTGTTCTCAACTACTACCGTACCAGAATTTTTATTTTATGTTTCAATGTTTCTACGTGTGCGGAAATCCTGTCAGCTGGTTAGCTGTGGCTTTAGCTTACTTGCTTAGCTTATATTGGCATTATAAACCTCTTTTATTCTTTATTTAGAAACACTCTTTTTAAACGAATGATAGAAATACTACATTATGTTTTTCTCAAAATCTTTTCGCAACTACTACGTACTACCGTACCAGCATTCTTCGTACATTTCGACAGCGTCGAGATGTTTTATCATTAACCGGTTCATGTAGTTTCAAACCCCATCTTTCCGTGGAGTCTATGCTCGGCTTGACCCCATGGCTCCATCCCAGTTAAATATCCAACTCAGCTGAATCTTAGATTGCCATGTTAAGGCTTTTTGTTTACATTTTCACCTTTTCATCTAGGCCTTTATTCATCTGGATATCACTTTCTCGTCAAAGCCATATTTCCGTGGGCCTTTTTGCATCGATGATATCAGGGAAAATTTGGTGGTCGGATTTTTAAAGTCGATTTTGGAAAAGGCGAAGGTAAGGCTACATATTCATGTTATCTTTTATGTAAATTGTGTTTGAAGCTTCCGTCTTCAGTGGCCTGACCGAGTCGTGGCTGAGGCACACAACCAACAATGTGAGGGTTATTAGTTACAGTCTCAATTCAAACCTTTCGTGAAAGAGTGAGGAGTATGTCACCAGCTCTCTGTTATTCCATCCAGGCAACAGCAAAAAGGAATCACATGGTGTGGTCACATCGAGACTAGGGACTAGGGTTGCACTGCGTAGATTAGTCCAAGCTATTCAGTGATCCCTGTATGCCTAGCGCATTAGCCAATGCCTTGCGAGGATAACAAGTGTATGTGCCAATCTACATTAGCAGTTTAAATCAAGACATATAACTAGGGTTGCACTGCTTACATTAGCCCTAGGCCTAGCTGTTCCGCTGCTCCAAGTGCATAGTGTATGCACCAATCAACATCAACATTAATACTTCACGTCAAGGCAAAGGACTGGGGTTGCACTGCTCAGATTAGCCCTAGGCCTAGTCGTCCCTCTGCGCCAAGTGCATAGTGTATGTGCCAATGAACATCAACGGTGTACTGCCTCAAACTGCCTGTAACTGAAATCTAAATGCAGTCCAGCACTCAAACTAGTTGTTTGGTAACATGATTTGTAAACGTTTGAAATGAAGCTGGACTCTTGTTGTTTTCTTTCCTAGGCCTTCGGAAATGAGAATTCCAGCGGCTCTCCTGTTCCACCTGCGCTTCTGATAATCATGTCACGCTTGTGTTTGGACTTATCGGAGAAGACCGTCAGACATTTGGTGAGCAAATCATAAAGTTGTTCTCAGTTTCGTTATACACCACTCCCTCCTACGGTTTGGTTGCGTCTGCTTATCGTATCAGAAGCACCCTTGGAATTACTCAAATTATGAATGATTTGATTATTTATTTTTATGGGATAGGGGAGACTCATTGCAGAGTCATAGTCTGGCTCATCCCGGTTTTGTCTATCGATTTTGGTTTAGTATATATGTATATAATTATTTAGCCTGTATAACACTGTACAATCAAAAGTGAACAGCTTAAAAAAGTAGGGAAACAAATTTATAATAAGAATTAATATTACAAGCTTTGATAAAATACACTTAAATACTAGATAATTATACAATTTACTTGAATATTAGATATATACTGTCCTTGTTTGATGAAAGAAAATGGGATATATAACATTAGATATACTGTCCTTATTTAATGAGAGAAAATGGGTTATTTCTGTACTTGATTGAAAAAGATTTAACATTTTTGTTAATTTTGATAAATTTGTTAAATTTGACCGATTATAATGTTTCTATTATGTCTATTACTGCTGTGAATACATTTGTTTTGTTGTGAGCAAAGGCACGCAATCAATAAAATTGTTCTAGAGAGTTTTAAACGTTTATGAGGATAACACAGTGAAAACCCGCATAAAAGCTTAGTCTAGCAAAGGTTCTTAATCTTGGAGTTTAAAATTGCACACCAATTCAGCTAAAAGTGCTTAGATAACTCACAAGGCCCATAAATCACTTCCTTTTGAACTCCAGCAACATCTTATATCTTTACTCTTTATATCTTTACTTTATAAATGTTTCACAAAAAATCTTTTTAGGAAATTTTAGCCTAAAGTTTCTTCAAAATGGTCGTTTTTTATGCGAGTTTACTTTATTTCATGAATTTTCATTGCATTTGATGATTTTGCAGATAACGGTAACGGAAGAATGGTTTCCGGTGGAAGAGGACATCAAACAAGGATGCGTTGTGACTTCAATAACTGATCTTTGCAGTGATTTTAAAACAACTTCTCAGGTAGTTTAATGTATCATTTTATGTATGTCAATAGTGAGAATGGCCAAGTAGTGACAACAACAACAACAACAACAACAGCAACAATTCAATTCAATCCAATAAAAGTGAAGTTAGACATTATGAACAATTCGTCCTGGGTGTGGTAAAATTTGTCGACTTCCAAGTTGGAGTTGTTCCTTTTTGCAAAGAAAAGCATCAGGTTAATTCAAGTTAAAAATGTCTTTATTTAATTTTTTTCAAATTACTTTCAGGAACTATTGAACTTCTACGTGAAAGCTCAAGGTGTTACGATTTCACAGGTGAAGTTTTGTTAGTTAGTTTTGATATTTGGTTGTTTTTATCTTATCCCTGATTTTCAAAATAGAGGAATCGAAAAAGGCAACTGTGGAGGGCGTAGCATCAGCGTGGACAGTAAAACTTTTAAAGTCAAGAATATTAACTTAAAAGCTATCATCAACAAGGGCCGAAACACTGGTTTCGGGCATGGAAGGCAAGGATAGTGGACCAACAATACCACCTTGGCCCACAATACCATCGTGGCCAACAATACCACCGTGGCCCACAATACCACCTTGGCCCACAATACCACCTTGATTCTCTAGACCACCTTGATTCTCTAGACCACCTTGGTTCTCTAGACAATCTTGGTTCTCTAGACAATCTTGGTCCACTAGATCTGGTCTTTTCAATTCTTTGAATTGCAAGTCACATATAAAATAGCTAGATTTAGATTTTGATTTGCTTGTTAAGAAACTGGCTGTACTGTTTGTTTAATGCTGTTATTGCAATGGCTACCAGGAATTATAGTCATTCATAATTGTCTTTCTTTCTAGATGATCCGGAAGAGCGTCGAGACTCGTGATTGGTTGAACACAATCGAGCCGAGAACAGTTCGAGCCGTCATGAAGAGGGTGGTCGAAGATATATCCACCAACGACACCCAGGTAGTTTGCAGTTAATTTCAACCATGGGATCGAATTTCTGAAATTGGGGCATCTTGCTTAGATAGTTGTCACCTTCACCTTCACCTTTCCCCATGAACCGCTGAGGGACGTAGGGGCACCACCGACGACTCTTCAACCAGTTTTC
>WUAR02128890.1:0-18364 GCA_015164055.2 Chrysaora achlyos
GCAACCGAGCTCACGTGACTGGTCTTGCGATACAAGGTGATCCTCTTCATCCTCCAAATGACATTGAAGAGTTCTACCTGCAAATTAGTGATGACGGAATTGCCTTTCGAAACCAAACAAGCGTCAAGGACATTCATGGACATTATACGGTGAGTTGGGCTATTGATTCTACAGCTGCAATAGATTAGGAACTTATAGCCATGCCTGGGGGGGGGGGGTAACTCCTATATATAGCTGAAAGGAGACGTGCCGCCCATAAGAATGGGTTGGTAAGCTCTAAAACCCCTGAACATGGGTCTCAAACTGCAGTGATTCCAATGGAAATTGGTTGGCTTTATTGTCCTAAAACCTTAATAATCCTTAGTGCTGAAATGCGAATCCTTCATAGCTGTTGCCAGGTCCGCGTTTCTTATAAAAAAAAACGTACAAAATGTTAGTTTTAGTTTATTTACGTTCTTATTCAATCTTTTGCATGTTACATACAGTTCAATTTGAAAACCATAAAACTGGGCATGTTTTTCTCCGAATGCTTAAAAGTATGTGAATTGGTAAAGGGTGGGTATCACGCTACAATCAGGCAATCCATACGCCACCATCATCCTGTGGTCCAAGCTAAACCCCCACCCCCCGGGTAGCCATGTTTAAAGCTCATGCCCGTGTGATAGTGGTTTGCAGAGGGTTAGTTTAGAATTAGGTGATAGATGGCAGCAAGGAGTAATCTAAGGTGTAGCGATGAGCAATTTGTGCAGTGATGAATCGAAACTGTGCAATGGCGAATTATTTCAAAAAGACAAAATTAACGCAAAAAATTATCGAGAATAAAATGAGATTATAGTGTAAAGCTATAAATGGAATTCGTCTTAAACTAAACTTAATAACTAAAATAATATATAGTTAGTCATGAACACAATCGATGATATTTTTTAGAATTTGAAAATAGCATCCTTAGCTACAAGACAGGTCCCTCCTATGACGTCATCAATAATGTCCTCCACACAGTCATAACTCAAAAATGAAAAAGGAACTTTTAAGTTTTGTAAAATTCATCCTTACTTACTATCAAAGCTCTATCATAAATACAATCTCACAAAAAATTGATAGGTCCATCTTAAATTATGCCTGTATGGAAGATAATATATGTGCGAGCTCGATAAGCGCTGGTATTCTTCCAGACAAAATTTCTTGCATTTCTTCTTTTTTTTCAGTTGCACGTTTCCCCTTCAAGAGACAGTGATCACATTCGGTTCTTTTGGTTTAACAGCGTCCTGATATCGAGGTTCATTCGTTTTAAACCCTTAAAACTTCTACTGATTGGACACAATGCGAAATTCTGTCTACGCTTCGAAATTTTCGGCTGCCCTGTTGGAAAAGGTGAGCAAATATTTGGCTAGTCCAATCTACATTTCGCTATGTGAGAACTTTTGTCTTTTTCTTGGTGTTTGATTTACAGATGATAACCATTAGCATTTGGTGTAGTTGAAAGTAATTAAAGTAATTTTAGAGTTTGGAATAGCAACTGTTATTCCACAACAAAACAGAGGCGTCGTCATCTCCTGAGCCGTGTAGTCTGTGGGTGCACCCATTGCTGTACAGATATCTCCATCCTGCCCTGTCTCCTACCTTCTCTCTCAATTCCTTTAGCGAGCCCCACTTCAACCCTTTAGGTCGTCCATCGTCTTAATGGCCTGCCTCTCCTCCTTGTTCCTTAAACACTACTATAAATAACCGTTCTGCAATTGATCAATTTCTTCTCATCTTGTGACCATAATATTTCATCTTCCTTTTTCGAATAATTTGAACTAGGGTCTTAGGATACTCTATAATCATTTTTTTTACTTCCACCGACACAAATTCATGAGCCTTTTTCTCTGTCTATGTAATTCACAACAACCTTTTGTAGCACTTCATTTGATTTGAATGGGGCACAAAAATATACTCCTGTTAACTCTGCAATTTATCAATAAATCTGGTCGATTTGATAAGAAAATTCCACACTCCGTTACACAACCACAGCCAACATGTACCATATAGTAAAGGTGTTTTTAATTTGTTTTTCTTTTGGCCGTATGTTTAACTTCTATCCGGAATTAGATACCACGCAGTATTTGCAATAATGTTTTTAGTTCTTTCGATCGCAGACATTTCCCGTGGCATGTAATTCGAGATGTCCAAATGGCCTCGGGGTAGTCATAGCCTTTTACTCTTCGGGGATATCGTTCAGTAGTATTGCATGGTTGTATTGTATAGTAATTTTGTAAAGTAGTGTAGCTTGTAAGTTTGTAAAAAGCAGGAACACCGCAACGCAACAAAAGCGACAGCAAAATGTTTAATATAATTTATACCAATATTTCGTCCTGACATGGAGGACTTCTTCAGAGTTTGTAAGTGAAGAAGTCCTGCATGGTGGGACAGAATATTGGTGTTAATTAAATCTTAAACGTTTTGCTGCGTTTTTGTTGCGTCGCGGTGTTCCTGCCTCTTTATTTTATTATCATCCTTCGCCGCAAGCATCCTTTTTGATCCAACAACGTCGCTTGGTGTAGTTGTTTTTGTTGTTCTTATAAAAAAAATTTTGAATAGAGTGTTTGTATCTAAAAAGCTAGTCATATAAGATAATAAAGAAATAAAATCTGCTCTTTTTCTTCTTAACAGATAGAGTCTTATACCCAATTGGACTTGAAAATACAATATTGCCCAATTCTCAGATCACCGCCTCCTCCAGCCATATTGGAGAGCCTCCTGGCCATGCTAGGCTGAACAAGCGAAACGGCTGGTGTACTGACTCAACTCCAAACCAGTGGCTGCAATTTGACATTGGTGTTGTCCTTGCTGTTACGGCAGTCGCGATACAAGGAAATTATGGCAGAAATACGAACAATATGGTGTCATCGTACACATTATCATACTCAAACATGACAACAAATCCTTTCTTGTTTCTTAAAGATGGCAACACAAACAAGGTGATAAGGCGTTTGACTATTATCGATATGAAACAAGCTAATATAACGTGCTACGTAGTGTTTTCAACGTAACTTGACTATTTATGATATTTTAATCTTCAGTAGCAAATGAAAGATAATCTGTATATGTAGTGAGAAAACGCTGGATGAGAGTTCATTACATGATAGAATGCCTGGACAAAATGCAGGCAATCAACGAGATATGAAATCAGCTGAAAAAAATAGAAGAGCTAGTTAATGGTTAATCAGATTGTGTTGAAGTCGACCTTGATTGGCATATGCACTTGTTTTCTATGCAAGGTATGGGTTTGTGTGCTAAGCCAGAGGGACCATTGAATAGCCTAGGGCTGTTGTTGATGGCGGTTAGCACGTACACTTGCTATCTTCGCAAGATAAGCTCTCGGCGCAGAGAGACCACTGAATAGCCAAGGGCTGTTGTCGATGTTGATTGGCAGATGCACTTGTTATCTTCGCAAGATATGGGTTTGTGCGCCAAACACAAGAGGAACCACTGAATAGTCTAGGACTGTTGATGATGTTGATTAGCACGTACGCTTGCTATCTTCGCCTATGGCTGATCCAAGCATTGCCACTCTAGTCCTTTCCTTCATGTGACAGGAACATGTGATTTCTGTTTTGCCTTTGCCTTGAATTCTAGAGAGTTGCCAGTTTCTCTCTTAACTAAGGTTGTGTGTGATAAAAACTTAGCCATCCCGTAGTATTGTTCTTTAAAGAGAACTGTTGTGAAGTAACATTTTTTTGTGACTCTTTGTGGTTTAGCCGAACAGCTTCAATGAGTGTAAATGCTGATAGTGATGATAATGTCAATGAGCATAAAGCAGCTATAAAGACTGGAGAACGCAAAAAGGTTTCTGGTAAAAGACAAACCGATTCAGCAGAGCAGAAACCCTCGTGTAATATAGATCATAGATCATATTAGTTATTTCGAGCTCACTCGATCATCATAGACCAGATACTTCCATTGTTTACGCTCATCCATAATCTTCTTCAAACACTCCGGTGTCTCTTCTTAACTGGTCCACATTGGGTTTGCTGACCTTCCTTTTGCTCTTTTTCCCTGATTTGGTTCCAACAGGAGCAAATGCCATACCAGCTCCTCTTTTCTCCTCCACATGTGTTCAATGACTTGTAACCTTGACGTGTTCTTGCTAAGTTCTCCATATAATTCTTTGTTTGTTGTAATATAGATACTATGACGAAAAAAATTTCTTTGGCACTAACGTTCTCCATTTCCCTATATACAGGTTCTAACCGGAAACAATGGAACAGCTCAAGACCCAGTGATGAGTATCCTGCAGAGTCCAATCATTGCGAGATACATTAGGATCAATCCACTTAGCGGAGGGCCAGCGAATATCGGAGGACCAGCACCAAAGGAATATTGCATACGTGCTGAAATATATGCCAAGCATCCCGGTGCGTTGACTCTTTCTTGTATGGCATAGACAGTAGATCATTCAAGTCTATTCAGTAATTTTCTTTCATTGATGATGCAGATTATACAAGAGCAGCTGACATTATTAGCACATAATAGACCAGTGACTAGCCAAGGGCTAATAGCGGCATCGAGCGCGTTTAAAATACATATAATAATCATTAGGACCTGAATTGGTTGTACGGAGATCCGTTAGTATGTAAGCAGAACCCAATTTGCATCCTTACTTATATAAGCGACCCGCGCAGCAAAATTATAACAAGATTACACATCCACTAAAACGACAAATCCACTAAAGGTACACATTCACTAAGGTACACATTCACTAGTTAGCACATAATAGACCAGTGACTAGCCTAAGGCTAATATATAAGGTGCGACCCTAGTCCTCTGAACACACTGCGTGATTCCGTTTTGTCTTTGCAACAAAATGATAGAGTTACAAAGGGCTGGCAACTTTCCTCCTTTCACTCTTGCAGCATGTTTGGTCCAAGCCTCGAGCTCACAACCTTTGCTCGCATCTAGGGTTGTGGTTATCAACCACTCAGCTAACTCCACAGTCAAACGTTTTCGAAAATTTTGATTCTTTATTAAACGAGCCTATTGACATGTGTTTCGGGATCAATATTGATTGTGGATATAATAATGATAATAACCAGCTAAAATATGAGATTGCAAGGATGTGGAACATGAAAAGGAAGATGTAATAACGGTAGTGATGGAAGCTTTGAGGACAGTCACAAATAGATTTGCTAAATTGATAGAAGAGCTTTTGCTAGACCTGACAGTGGAAATGATGCAGAAACCATGTTTACTTAGTTATATAGAATAATAAAACGAAATATGGCCAGAATAATATGAAAAGAGTTGGATATGAAATAAGGAAGGGGAAGAATGAATATGGTAGCCGCAATACATAAAATCACTGGTTGTGATCAGATCAGCTATTGTAGAGAAATGACCAGGACGTTATATCAATCCTGAGTACAGAAGGAATAATAATAATAGTGCGATCAACACCTTATTTTAAGCACTTAGTTGATGCAAAGAGCTGTTTTCCTGGCTTAACTTATGTAATGCAAAATAATGAATGTTATTGCTCTTTATACATTTTTAGCTTGCTCGGCGGACCTCACTGCTATACAGGGGACCAAATTCGCTGCAATCTCAATAACTGGCAAAGAAGCATTAACAAATGACTATGATATCTATTCAATGCAAGCATGGTGCTCTCACGTGACCAGCACATCAAAGGTGTTCCAGATCGATCTTGGTGACTTGCGTGTAATTTCCGGACTGGCTACTTCTGGCAATCCGAATTCGGACAGCTGGATTACCGGATTTAATGTCAAATTTGGATTGGAGGAGACTAGCTTACCAACAACTATGGTATGATTCAATGATTGTTGCAACTACCTTTAATTTTGTGGTGCCAGATAGTGGGGGATTGTGCAGTGCGACGTTATACAATAATGATTTTGTGCCGTTAGCCTATGGTATTGCTTTTCGGGCGATGTTTGAGGCTGTTAATCCTTTAACTACACTACTAACTATTTTATAATTTTTATAAACAACTCTATACAAGACGAAAGAAAATTGAGTAGAGATAATCGTAGGTCTTCAATAGTGAATTAGACATTCTTCAGTGTAGGCCTTTCCTTCTCATGGCAAATTCCATTAATTCTGTATTATTTCTTATCACTTACCTACGCATCTCATAATCTCGTAATCACCAGGTCATTTGCAACACCCACACATGCCTGCCTGCATCGAATCATCTCACCAGGTCATTCCTGCGTTACTGCGATAATTTTCCTTATTTATACATTTTAGATACTTAGATCATTTCCGTATTTCCACTTTAAATACCTGTGTTTGATTTTAAGTATTTAGTTCAGTTCAGTTCAGTAGATTGGTAAAACGTCTCTTTTCTAGTCTGTTTCTGGCTCCGTGTTTCCTGCACGTAAACTATGGCCCTAAATCGACAAAAGGCAGTTCCTTTGGAGATCGATTAGTAAAATATGAGCACACGATCGTGTTTTACTAAAGACACGGATCACAGAAAATCGGCGTTTGTCTTCTTACAGTGGGAAAAGAGCACTTGAAGGCAGAATTGCGATTCAAGCAGAAAGATTAACCTAAAATTGTACCTAAATTAGTTAGTAAAAAAAGGCCACTTACTTCTGTCAATGTATCACTTATGAGCATTTGCTTTCATTGCTTCTGCTGCTTCATATTTGGTTGATTGCTTTTTAGGTCTTCAAAGGCACAATAGGAAGGACAGATGTGTCTGTAAACTGGTTGCAACAAACCAAAATCGCCAGGTTTCTTCACGTAGAACCGACAACTTACATCGGACACAGGTGCTTCAGAATTCGTGTTCTAGGCTGCCAAGATGGTAAGATCTCTCCTTCAAAATATAAGTAAAAACATATGTAAACAATCAAGGCTCTTGACTATTGAGTGACATATACACAAGCAAGGCCCGAAGACCTTAGCCTTGATAGATACAAAGCTCTTATATCGTGACCAGCTTCTATCCTATTATCGACTTGGTTTGAATCGACATAAAATCTTGTTGATGAAACGTTATACAAATGTTTGCACTCTTGAAAGTTTAATGTTTTCCATAAAAAGTTTTGAAAAAAATTGAAATCATTATATTGCTATAAGCACAAGCTGTGAAGGCTTATGTGCAGTTTTATAGTCTAATTTCTAGCCCAAGCTACTCAAATGACTATATAGATTACCCCCTGGTCTAGATGTATATAGCATATAACATGATGCAGTCACTAAGTTTCTCTTCCAACAGTTCCTATGAAGCAAGCTGCTCCAAGCATCTCGCAGATGGCAGTGTCTGTAAATTCGGTCGAATTCAAAGTTATCAAGGTAACAGATTTGGCTTATTACATGAGTCTCGCTCCTCCGCTTCCTCCACAAACAACAGCTGATCCTCCACTCCAGTTTCAAAAACTGAGAGTAAAACTGAGTAAAGATATAAGACGTTGCTGAAGTTCAAAAGAAATTAATTTATGGGCCTTGAGAGTAGACTAAGCACTTGTAGTTGAATTAGTGTGCAATTTTAGACTCAAGGATTAAGAACCTTTGCTAGGCTAAGCTTAAAAAATGGATGTTCTTTTATGTGGGTTTTACTGTATTTCATTCAAACCAAAATGAAAATGGAAGTTTTCAGTTGTAAAAGCATGCAGTGATGCAGTATATTCTTGGTGTTTTCAGGCATCTAATGCAACTGGAGATGCAGATAATACCACTGTTGTTTTGAAGTATGCATGCGTTAACAGCACAGTTACCAAGCCTTGTAGATCAGCAAGCAATAAAACCGTAATACGCCAACAAACCAATGGGCAAAGTGTCAATCTGACTGGACTATCACCTGGCACTAAATATTACTTGACAGCTCAGATTCTGTACAGTGAAAGCATTAGTTATGGGGTATCAGTGGATTTCATAACAAGCGAACCAGGTTGGTACGCGGTCTGCTGAGAAGCATGCGCATTTTTGTATCATCTTTCCCTTTCTTGTATGTAATTGGAGCACTAAACATACGGCTATAAGAAAAACAAATTTAAAACACCTCTACTATATGGTACATGCTGGTTGTGTGGCTTACAACGGAGTGTGACATTTTTCTTATCAAACCGACTAGATTTATGGAAAAATTGTAGAGCTAACAGGAGTATATTTTTATACCTCTTTTAAATGTTATGAAGTTCTACAAATATTGTGTGGTATCTTATTGGAGATAGAAGCTGAATAAGCAGCTAAAAGAAAAACAAATTAAAAGCACCTTTACGATATGAGACATATTAGCTGTGGTTATTGCTTGTGGTTGTGGCTTATAACGGAGTGCTGTTCTAATCAAATCGACCAGATTTATGGCGCACTAACATGATTCAGTTCCTTCCAGTGTTCCTTTTTTCGCTGTCCTCATTTAATTTTTCTAGGCTAATCGTTTGGCGATATTCTTAAATTTTTAATGCATGATGTACGGAGTTTCGTAATAAAATACTATAGATTGAAATATCTCTGATTGTAATAAGTCTTATAAATATGACCATCCAATGATTACATGATTTAATTGCTTTCTTACTTGTTATCTAATTTTACTTTTGGTACAGATATCACCGCTTCGAAGAGTGCGTTCGCTTTCACGCCAACGCATTCAAGTAGATCTTGGCCAGCTGATGCTTCAAGCCTGCATAACAACTCTACAACCCTTCCAAAAGTATCAACAAAACTGAAATATGTGTCCGTTTCCAGTTCAGGGAATGCAGCAATCTTAGCTTCGGTATCAGAAACAAAGGAACCGGTTTTAAAGACATATCAATCCACCAGCACTTTGCTCCATAACAACTCTATAACCACTCAAAAAATATCAACGAAACCGGAGTATATGTCCGTTTCCAGTTTCATGCAAGCAGAGGTATCGAATTCAGGGAATGCAGCAATCGTAGCTTCGGTATCAGAAACAAAGGAACCGGTTTTAAAGACATATCAATCCACCAGCACTTTGCTGCATAATAACTCTATTATCACTCCAAAAATATCAACGAAACTGGAATATGTGTCCGTTTCTAGTTCCATGCCAGTAGAGCTATTGAGTTCAAGGAATGCAGCAATCTTACCTTCGGTATCAAAAACTAAGGAACCGGTATCAAAGACATATCAATCCACCAGCACTTTGCTGCATAACGACTCTATTATCACTCCAAAAATGTCAACAAAACTAGAATATGTGTCCATTTCTAGTTTCATGCCTGCAGAGGTATCGAATTCAGGGAATGCAGCAATCATAGCTTCGGTATCAGAAACAAAGGAATCGATATCAAAGACATATCAATCCACCAGCACTTTGCTGCATAATAACTCTATTATCACTCCAAAAATATCAACGAAACCGGAGTATGTGTCCGTTTCCAGTTTCATGCCAGTAGAGCTATTGAGTTCAAGGAATGCAGCAATCTTACCTTCGGTATCAAAAACTAAGGAACCGGTATCTACCGGCAGCAACATTGATGGTATTCACACTGCTACCTTGGATTCTACAAAGCCATCAGAAGTTCATTCTGACCAAGTAGCCGCATCGGTTTCTCCAGTCACGACGAAGACTTTTCAAAGAATCGACCAACCGATTGTACCACTTTCACCGACAACAGAAGCAGAATTGATGGCTGATGGCAGCAGCAGCACTAAAGCAAATTATCACTCATTTATGAGTGAAATATCTTTATATAACTCAAGCCATTTGCCTTATCAATCAAATTCAACTGCTACCACAGAACTTGCTTCATTACCTACAATAAATACTAAATCCTTATCGACAACAGCAGCAATATTTATGCCTGCTGGCAGCAACAATACTAAAGCAAATTATCATACACTTATGGGTGGAATCTCTATATATAACTCTAGTCATTTGCTTGATCAATCAAAATCAACTGCTACCACAGAACTTGCTTCATTACCTATGATAAATACGAAATCCTTATTGATAACTTCTTTCACGGATGAAACCATTCAGGCTCCCAAAACAACTACAGTTTCTACGTCACTTCCTGTCTTAAAATTAGATGATGCAAATATAACACAGGTGAACCAACCGTTTATTTCTTCATCAACAATAATAGAGAATGCCTCGTATACACTTCAGTTCTCGACTGGCAAAAAATTCACTAACAAGATATCTTCTATTGAGGGAATCAAAATTTCAGCTCTATCAAAGAGCAGCTGGCTGTTACTACCCTCAGCTACATTACCATACTCTGCTGGATATATAACAGTCTTCGACGTGACTGCAAGTTCAACAGTCACCAATGCTTTCTTTGTAACATCGAAAGCACACAAATCTACGTTCAGCTCTTTTCAGAAGAAAAGTCTTTTAGAAACAAGTGTACACGCCTATCAACAGAGCCTATTAAAAAGCTACACAATGTCAACTGCAGATATCATAGCTGGATCTAACAAGAGCTTTGCTCCTTCACATTCAGAGCTTTCTTCAACGAATTTGACAACTGTCTCCCATTTCACTAATATGTCTCCTGTGATAGATGATACTGGTCTTTTGCAACAAATCACTGAATCTGTAGCTTATAATAGTTCATCAGCGGTATTTTATAGCAGCAACAACTATTCGAGAAGATTATCAAAATCCGATTTATCTGCTTCAGTTTCTGGTCAATCTACAAAAGTATCATTGACACCTGTTTCCTCCCTGCCGATGTCTTCTAGCATTTTAGCAGCACCAACTTTACTTGATAGTCAAGTAGAATCGACAAGTATCAACGAGACCGCCAACCCAACTCAAAACAGTTCTTCAGACGTTTCATTTATATCTATTTCATCAATTCCGATATTCAGTAGCATTTTTACAGGAACAACTGTACTTGATAGTCAAGTTAAATCGAGAAGTATTAACGGCTTTGTGAAACCGACTCAATTCAGCTCTTCAGAAGTACCATTGACACCTATTTCATCACTGCCGATATCTTCTGGTCTTTTAACAGAATCAACTTCACTCGAAAATCAAGTTGAATCAAGAAGTATCAACGAGTCTGTGAAACCAGCTCAATACAGCTCTTCAGAAGTATCAGTGACACCTACTTCATCACTGCCTATGTCTTCTAGAATTTTAACAGAATCAACTTTTCTTGAGAGCCAGTTAGTATCAGCAAGTATCAACGAGTCTGCGAAACCAACTCAATATAATTCTTCAGAAGCATCATTGACACCTATTTTATCAATGCCGATGGTCATTGGTACTGGCCAAGCAGGAAAACAAACTGTAATGCTCAATGACTCTTCTGTGCCAGTGAGAGCATCAGCCCTCTTTTCTATACCAACATCTGTTCCTATCATTTCTTCAAATGCCACACAAGATTCAAGTGTCAGCCTTTTCAAAATTAAGACAACAATGATCAGCAAATCTATGGTTGATGTGCAATCATCAATGTCTATAGCATTTGTCAATGATTCCGCATCACCGTCGTTTAATCGTCGATCTGATTTTGGCAGCATTTCAAGTGCAACGGCTCTCCAAGCCGCGCTTATTAGTGCGTCTCCAATGACAGTTACAACACTTGCAATCAATACAAGCATAAACAGCCTACCATTGCCTAACTTTGTGTCTAGTTCAAGTGTTGACTATACACCATGTTGGATAACTTATTACGCTTATCAATCTGTCAATCATTTCACAGCTCAGGTTAACTACTCTGAAACAACAGATACTTCTTTGATCAAACACTCGGTATTGACTAATGGTACGCGGATATCGAACTTCATTAATGACAAGACGTCAATCTCTATACCACAATCCTTAGAAGCAGTCAGGCTATCTGTTCATGGTTATTCAAGCACGTTATTCCATTCTTCGCAATCTACGAAATCAGTAGAGTTGGTTAATTCAAGTCCTTCAAAGAGTCACGAGAAGATAAGTGAAGTCTTCAGTCAATTTCCATCAACAGCACCACTGCAAAGCTCCACTGTAAGTCTCACTGCATCAGATTCAGCATACCAGAGCATGCCTACACACATGTCAGCACCAATTGCTTCCCACGCTTCACTTAAGCCGACATATTCTCTCGCATATTCTTTTGCCAGTACAAGCAGTGCGCCATCAGTTGCCAATAATAATGATGGTTTAGTGTTCGAACCATTGCAATCTGCAGCTGGAGAAGATAATATAATTAACAGGAGAAGAAGGGAAGTGCCAGTCAAAGCAGCCAATTCATTTTCCTTGCGATTGTCTTCAGCAAGAAAAAGCCAAAACACCGATTCTTTTGCGTTAACCTCTAGTTTTACTAGAAGTTCCAATATTAAAGTTCTAACATCATCCATTGGGCTTTGCATTGTTCAAAACTCTTTGAAAACATCAACAGAACAATTGGCTTTTTTACCAACAATATCTGCTTCGTTTGCTGCTAGTTTTGGCACAAGCCAAGCATCAGACGTCACGCATTCTTCACAAACAACGGTAAAAGGTTCTCCATTATCAGCAAGCTCGTCTGCTTTGAATGATAATCTCCAAATAGCTGATGTGACACCAACTTTTGGCCAGGCTTTTGCCTCAAAGTATGATTCCTCCTCATCAGTATCTTCACTTTATCAGAGCTCATTCATACACAGTAAACGTTCAAGCTTGCAATCAAACATAAAATCAGATATTGGTCTCTCCACTATTGACCAAACATACTCGGCATTCATGAACCATCTATATAATACCTCATTGAAGCTACTTCAAACAATTGATATCTCTCGAGCATCTCCAGTGAAACTACCCGTGGTATCTACAAGAGCATCCTCTGCTGTGAAAAATAGAAATATCTCACTTTTGTTTGCAAGCAGCAGCAGAATTTCCAGTCCTGGGATTATATCTGAGCATTCTTCTACTTTTTCGAGGACCTACTCGCACC
The DNA here is from genome assembly GCA_015164055.2 of Chrysaora achlyos. NCBI lineage: Eukaryota > Metazoa > Cnidaria > Scyphozoa > Semaeostomeae > Pelagiidae > Chrysaora > Chrysaora achlyos. The sequence continues at coordinate 12,849 of WUAR02128890.1, forward strand.
ATCCTTCGACAGCTCAAATGGGCATAGCTTTTTCTGCCTCATTTTCTAGCGGAAAAGAAAGAACCACTTCATTGCAAGAAGCTGCAGAAACTTCTTCAACTGTTACGCCAGCTAGAACATATACATCAAAGCTAAGCCAATATGTATCTCTAGATGCTACAATGAGATGGATGCAGTCTTCTGTATCAAGTGCATCAAATTCGGAGTTTGTTGGTAATGCTTCCTATACGAAATTTGGTTATTCAGCCTTTTCGTCAAATGCACTTCCAAGCTCAACTGCAGGCTTTCAGTCATCGTTGACTACCACTATAACATACCGTGGTTCTGTTCTAAAGACGTCATCAAGCTCAGATTACTCCATCTCGGGTGATTTCTCAGTGAATGGCTTGACGACAACATCCCCTTTGCATTCTTCTGTTGACGCATCCAAATCCAATTCTTTCTTTTCTCAAAACCCGATTGAAACACAGTCTTTTGTTTCATCAGTGAATGTGACAAGATCATTTGTAAATTCTTCAACGAAAGAAAGAGCCAGCCTTACCATGATTAAACCTGTAAAAGTTGCAAGTTATCTATCAGATGCTTCGCCTAGCACAATTACCGTCTTTACATCAATCATCTCCAGCTATTTTAGCAGAACTTTTAAATATCTGGAAGCTACAGCATCATCATGGCCGCCATCATCTGCAGCTGGATCGAATGATTCCCATCTACCAACTCTTGTCCAAATATCAATCAACAGTTCCTCTAGCGTGAATTCTACAGCGAGTGTTGCAAAAGCCGCAACAAAAACACAACAGACTAATTTCAATACGACGTCATTAGCAAACGTGACGCCGTCATTTAAAAATACGCTTTCTGTGAAACTACTCTCGTCGTTGTTTCTTCCATCTTCGGGCTATATTGTAACTCCTTCTAGCAGCAACACTGCTGTTGGAAACTGGTCGTCAATCTCATTTGGGACAGCAAAGAAAGCAGAGACTAGCATGTTATCCAAGATACACCAGCTTAATCGAACGATATCCCCCAGTACATCAATGGTCAGCTTTTCTGAAGGTCAACAATCTCAACATTTGGTTTCATCGTCCTTCCCTCTATCGTCCTTCCCTCTATCATCCAGTAAAAGATTAAACGGATCGTTCATTAGCTCTAAGTCTATTTTGGATTCTGTTCTGGATATGACGTCAACCAGATCGTTGATGCCTAGTAGTTCCCAGTCAATTCGAAATGAGGAATTTCTAACGACATCAAGCATTTCTCCATCTGATTCTTTGAGCGCCACGTCTCAAAATCTGGTTTCATCATCCTTCATTCTTTCCTCTAGTAAAAGAATAAACGGATCGTTTATTAGCTCCAAGTCTATTTTGGATTCTGTTCTGGTAATGACGTCGCCTAGACCACTGACGCCTAGTAACTCCGAGTCAATTCAAAATGGGACATTTCCTGAAGCATCAAGCAGTTCTCAATCTGTTTCTTTGAGCGCCACGTCTCAAAATCTGGTTTCATCATCCTTCATTCTTTCCTCTAGTAAAAGAATAAACGGATCGTTTATTAGCTCCAAGTCTATTTTGGATTCTGTTCTGGTAATGACGTCGCCTAGACCACTGACGCCTAGTAACTCCGAGTCAATTCAAAATGGGACATTTCCTGAAGCATCAAGCATTTCTCAATCTGTTTCTTGGAGCGTTACGTCTCAAAATCTGGTTACATCGTCCTTCACTCTATCATCCAGTAGAAGAATAAACGGATCGTTCGTTAGCTCTGAATCTATTTCGGATTCTGTTCTGGATAAGACATCGCCCAGACTGTTGATACCTAGTAGCTCCGAGTCAATTCGAAGTGGGACATTTCTTAAAACATCAAGCATTTCTCCATCTGATTATTGGAGCATTATGCCTCAAAATCTGGTTTCATCGCGCAGCGTAGGGGCAGATGGACAAAGGATAAGTGTCCAGTCTAGCCTGAATAACTCGCCGCTAAAAACGTCGTATACCGCTAAATCTGTTCTGAATGGGACTGTAATTAGCATAGCAACTCGCTCTCCGTCTGATTCTTGGAGCAATAAACAAACTGCAAAGGCTAACAATATAACCGAGTCAATTTTCCGTAGTCTTCCAATCAGCTCGCTGTCCCCAGCAAGTATTCGTTCCACTAGTTATAGGCTAGAGCGAACAAAAATGTCATCGGTGGATGAAATGCCTTCGGTAATAAAATCTACACACTTGTCACAAATGACATCGTCAGTAAATGCTACAACAAACACAATGTTTTTCCCAGATTCTAACCTACAAACCAGTACAATTCAGAGCAAAGCAAGAACAACATCGCTATCTGCAGCTACAATTGATTCTCTAACCAGAACTGCATATCTAGCCTCTGTATCTACAATGCCGGAGATTTCCCGCGTTTCCACCTCATCTTTATCATCTTCTGCGGTAACTACATTGCAGCCCATTGCTTATGGACTAGCTTATGTGCCAATGCAAGTTCCTTTATCTAAAGACGTCTCCAGTCTTTCGTTTAGATTAGCTTTGGAAGGAAAGATTGTAAATACATATAACATACTGAAGAAGAGAAGACGAAAAAGGGATGTCACTATAGCTGGAACTACTGCAAAGGTATTTATTATTTGTTAAGGTAGGGAAGCCTTTGTAATATTTAATCTAGCTTTTACTATCTGTTCTTACGTTTATGTTCTTCTTTCAATGTTATTGAAACATTCATCATCCACTAATGTCGCCTCCGACTCCTGGTTACATTTCCCACGAGGTCCCTATTTCTATTTCTTGCGTAATTGTGCGTCTTCTCCAGTTTCATCTCCGTTATCACCTTCAAATTGTCCAACCACCTTGTTCTCTGCCTTCCTCTCCTTCTTCTATGTTGGTTCTTCCCGTCATTAGATTCTTTTCGATGCTTGCGTCTCTTCTTGCAGCTTGTCTGAAGTACTTTTGCTGTTGTGTCATTATTCTTGCATCCAGTGTGCATCTTGACTTGACGTTGTTCAAAACTTCGGAGTTCGTTATCTTTTTTGTCCATGGGATTTTGAGAATCATATTGAAACATCAGAAGGGCAATAAACGAATAGCTAAAAGAATTTCGTTATGAAAAGGACATGGAAGGATTTTAGGAAGAGTCGGTTTCCAAGTTGTTTTCAACGGAGAGATCTTTCACTTCTTTGGATATACAAGATGCATATTACTGATGCAATATTTTTGATGAAAATTTGGCTTGCGTAAGCATTTTCAACCAAAGTCAGGAGCTTAAAAAATGTTTGCCTTCTTTACAGCTTTCAGCACCAATGGGTCCTTGCTATCATAGTTTACTGTTATGTTTCGCAGCCTTGCATATTTTGAAGTTCTAAAGACATAATTCGAGCAGAGAAATTCTTCTCAACCGTCTAATTTTCAGAGTGTATTAGCGTCATAACATTGTCTAGTTTTGCTTAAAACGTATGCGAATTGTTGTCAGAAAAATTTCCCCAGGAAAGTTTTCAATCATTTTTGCAGATGGGATTATAATTGCTAGTATGAGCTATACACACTTCAATCAAAAATGATAGCTAAGAAGCATATAGTGTGTCTAGTTATCAAGATCAAATATCCAACGTAAGTGTTATTTATTTCTTTGTCTATTCAGGTCACATCTTTATCAAGGCGAGGAATAACAGAATATGTAGACGTAGTTTTCTACGTAATGGAGAAGGGCATTGTTGTTGCTGCTCAGAAAACGGTGGATATTCTGAATCAGATGACTTTGAAAGCTCTTACTCAAAGGTTTGGTGATGTGGTAAGTAGCAACAGAGTGAATAGATGAATTATGGCCAATATTTCTACATGTCTGATCACGACAGCCAGAATTTATGTATTCCAGGTCAAATTATGAGCCATCCAATAAGTCCTATAAAAGTGGCTTAGCTACATCTTTCGTCAGTAAGGAAAACCAATGCAATTGATCGCGCTGGTGGTCTCTGTCTTGCGAACTTCCATGTTCAAATGCATCAAATGTATTCAGTCATTAAAGAAAAACAATTGATACATGCTATACACTCCCCCTATCAAATAAGGTCGTTATAGCCATGTGCCTTGGGTTAGTACCTCCCTGCGCTCCCCCTCAGTCCTGTGTATGTAATAGTTAGTAGTAACTGAAATTTGTGAATCTACAAATCTCCGGTATTGGCTTTCACTAACGATCAAGGAACCGGTTGTGGCTTTGATTCTCACCCAGGTCGAACTCGCCATGAAAGTGAGGAGAGTCGCCAGCTCTCTGTAATTCCAGGCAAAAGAAACCACGAGATGTGGTCACGTCAAGAGGAAGGACTGGGGTCACACTGCTAATATTAGCCCTGGGCTATTTAGTGGTCACGCCGTGCTCAGCATAGATACCCATACCTTGCGAAGATAGCAAGCATATGTTCCTATCAATCTATCAATCTATTAATCCATCCATCTATTGACGTACTGACGAAGCCATACAATCCACATATATTGCTGCTAACAGCTATTAAATAGATTTGTGTCCTACTTGTACTCATAGGTTCTTGGTCCTGTCACCGTATATGGCAGTACAACAATTGGAACAACAACAATACTGCTTCCGAACAATCACCAATTGTTAGGTATGGTATTGACAGATTCGGCAACTAATAACATGTCTGCTGGGAACAATAGAGCTTTGTTTGAGAAGAGAATGGCGGAGTACTATCGAGCTATGAAGACAATCTCGGGAACCGTCGTTGTGAAGGTATGCAGAGTCTGAAATACTTGACATATTTTGGTCCGAGCTTTAACGATTCCGCTTAAAACGGGAATATTTAAGGAAAATAATCCATTGCCGTTAACTCGAAGTAAAGCAAATCTTTATGTGTATTTGCTGGAATAGCAGTAATGTGGAATACGGAGAGTGGATATTATTTTTGAAATGAGTCTCCGCATCTAGTTGAGGCATGATTGGTGTCATGACATTGGTTATACTGTTGCTACTCTGAATTTTTGGGCTTTTCAATATTTAGAGAAAAACATTAGCAAATTTTGTATTATATGCGCCATTTCGTTTGTTTTCAATTTGATATAGCCAATCAACCTGCTTGGTTTCATCACGTGGTCATAAATACTGCACGTTGATTGGCTATTCAAAATTGTAAAAAAGGTATTGGTTGATGTAATACAAAATTTGTCTATGTTATTTAGAAATGCGATGAAGAACAAAAGGTGTAGCAACTCAGAAATGGTGTACGAGATTTTTCTAAAATAAATGGAGTTTTCACTGAGACCGCACAAGATTCTTTAAGAGTGATTCACTCCGCGGTTTAGAAGATATTTAATGCTATAATTTATGCTGGCTCGTTGCTCTTTCTATCAAGAGTTGATATTGATGCATGAATACTAATAGAAAACAAGTTTTCATTTCTCAGCAATGTTGTTCCGAAATACTTTCTTATTGAGGTATAGAATGAAAATAATTTTAATTTCAAAAGGCTAAATTTTTTTAATTTCAGATCTACTTTCTGGTTCACGAGA
>WUAR02130001.1:0-18348 GCA_015164055.2 Chrysaora achlyos
GATTTTTTCATCGAATGCCCCTCTTCTGTGATCAATTGTAACGGCAGGCTGTTCGAGAGGCATTAACGACAAAAATAAATTTTTCAAGATTATCATGATCTTTCGAAGGAAAACATGGACATAAATCGAGCTGATCCTATAAAAAGAACTAAATAAAGCTACAATTTTACTGATTAGATATAAACTAAAAAGAACAAGGGAGTTAAAAGTAATATACAGAAACAAGAATAAAAGGAAACGACTAACTTCATCATAACAGGGTTTGACATAAATTAAGTAAGAAAAAACAAACAAGGAAAAAGCAGCTTAAGGCAAAGAACAAGAATATTTCGTGACTAACGAAAGTAGAGAAAAAATAGTAAAAATTACCGAATAGAAAGAGGGGGTATCGTGATCACTAGAAGACAGTCATTAAAACAATATGACATCGGGAAAATCGTCATTTGCGTCCAGATTTTACACTGGCAAAAATCTCATCAACCCTTTCCTTACCCTTTTCGTTGCCCCTTGCGACTAGACTCAAAATTTTGATGGGCAAAATCACTTTAAAACTATAGGACTAGAATAATCAAAGTAAAACTAAATAGCAATTTTAAATAAGATAGCCTTGGTGCATCAGCAGTGCCTAAAATAGCTGATGATTAAAACGGTTTGAAAGTTTCAGTTTGTGTTATAAAGTCACCAACTTTGTTAAGGATCTCATTTGTAATTTGTACTGCCTCTTCTGCACTAACATGTGTATATCTTTCGTGAGGGATCGTTGGGAAGACCCATCTGTCAGGATATCTCATTTTAGTTGAACTGCCAAGTAAACTTTCCAGCCTTCCCGCCGATTCCTGAATACCATCGATAGGTAAGTCAGAGGCAAGAATTCTCAGGTTGTGATCCATACTTTTATCTGCATTTATTGCAAACAAACCAGCTTTTAAGGCCTTTTCCGCTGCCTGCAAGTGATGTAGTCAACAAAAATTACACTTAAATAAATTTGTTGACAATGTTCACATTTCAAGCATCGAAAAAAGAATTGCACTTCTTATTAATAGCAAATACCTTTTGAAAAACAAGATATATGCTATACATTTTGCAGACGTTTATCAAAAACCCAAGAACTGGCTTATCGATTGAAGTAAACCATTGGAACGCTATCAACAGTGAACGCTTGCAATGCTTTGTGTTCCGACTATTACCTCTCTTTACACATCACTGGTATTCTGCCTTTTATACATAGTCCAACACATAGCTCTACCAATGATCTGGACTGGCACAGAACTCAGTGTGTAGTATGATGTCTCAGTATAATTAACATAATTAAAATAATCAATACCCAACATAATCACGCTGTCAATGTATATTTGAACTAGATTATATTTGATTCCAAAGAGATCAGCCCGGACACGATAAATGGCGATGAGAATAAATTGGTACTATGAGATACGTCTAACTATCTTATACAGTTATGGCTGCTCGACTCGCTTTACCTCCGTTACAACCGTTCGATGCATACACTGATCCCAGCTTAGTAGGCCAGAGATGGAAATCTTGGAGACGAAGATTTCAAACATATCTAGCTGAAATTGCTGTTACAGATACGGCGCAGCAAAGAGCCCTATAACTATACCAAGTTGGTCAATCTACACAGGAAATTTTCGATACAATCTTGCAAAATGATGAAAATGACGACTACACGACAGCCTTGGAAAAACTAGATGAATATTTTCTCCCTAAGAAAAACATTGATTTCGGAATATTTCAATTCAGGAAGGCAACGCAAAACCGTGGTAAAACAATTGATCAATTCGCTACCCGTCTGAGAAAACTGGCTGAACATTGCGAATTTCAGGATGTGGACACAGAAATCAAGTCCATGATCATTCAGCACTGCATTTCTAAGCGTCCCCGCCGTTAAGCGCTTAGAGAAGACATGCTTACTCTCGCTGTCTTGCTCACAAAAGCATGAGCACAGGAAGTCAGTGAAGTCCAAGCCATTGAAATGGAGCAAATTCTTATCTCAGTAGAGCCCCAGCACTCAAGGGACACAGCAAATTTTGCGACGAGAAACCGTCCCGTGCAACAAAAGCCGCAAAGGCCGCAAGCTGCGAATCGCCGTCCAACTGGAAAATATCGCAACTGTGGATATACATGGCCTCACAATAACAGTCCTTGTCCCGCACAAGGAAAAAATGCAATATTTGTGGCAAGAACAATCATTTTTCCGAAGTATGCCGAGCGAAGCAATCTCCACACACGCAACGCCCATTACAAGGTAAAAATATCCGCCAGATTAGTCAAGCTTCCGCTACAACGTCAAGCGAAAGCGACGATGAATATCTTTTTACGTTGACAACAAAGACAAATAAATCTCCAAACGTTGAAGTCAAAATCAATAATTTTCCATTACAAATGATACTGGATACTGGTGCCTCCATGAACATTGTGGATCAGGCAACTTATAACAAACTTGCCGCTAAGGGTGACATTCGTTTACAAAAATCCGATGCACTGTTATTTGCATATAACGCGGACACGCCTCTAAAAACCCTTGGAAATTTGTCGCGACTCTCGAGTGCAAGCAAAAAGTTACCGTTGCTGATATTCATGTTATATCCGGCAACGCAGGATGCTTACTAAGTTACAAAACCGCCAGCGATTTGATGTTACTAACGCTACATATCAACACTGTGGATAATTGCCCGCTCAACAGTGAAAACATCGCCGCACGTTACCCCCAGATTTTCAATGGTATTGGAAAATTAAAAGACTTTGAAGTCAAATTACATATCGATGAAACAGTGCCCCCTGTCGCACAAAACGCAAGAAGAATTCCGTTTCACATGAGACAGAAAGTTGCTGCTGCTCACCAAGAATTAGAAACACAGGACATTATTGAACCCGTTGAAGGACCAACGCCTTATGTCTCACCAATCGTTGTTATCCCAAAGAAAGATGGCAACGTACGAATTTGCGTGGACATGAGAACCGCGCGATACAGCGTGAACGTAATCAAAGTCCTACCGTCGATGATTTGATACACGCCCTCAACAGAGCACAATTGTTTCCCAAACTTGACCTTCGGTCTGGTTACCATCAGTTAACACTTGCCCCCGAAAGCCGATATGTCACTACGTTCGCAACTCATAAAGGTCTGCGTCGATACAAAAGATTAAATTTTGGCACGAATTCAGCGGGAGAATTATTCCAACCTGTCATCAGTGATCAAATGCGAGATATTCCCGGAGCGATTAACATGAGCGACGACGTAATCATTTATGGAAAAACTCCAGAGGATCACAACATTACACTTAAAGCTGTCCTCGAGAAGTTCATAAAATTTGGACTCACCCTGAATCGCGCCAAATGTCTGTTCGCTCAGAAGTCTTTGACTTTCTTCGGTTTCGTCTTTTCCGACAAAGGGGTTTCCGCAGATCCGGACAAAGTGAAGTCAATCCACAATGCACCAGCACCTCAATCAGCTGGCACAGTCCGCACTTTTCTAGGAATGGCTACGTATTGTGCAAAGTTCATTCCGCATTTTAGTGATATAACACACTCACTACGTGAACTGACCAAGAAAACACGCCATTCTGCTGGCAAGAAAAACAACAACAAGAATTTGCCGAACTACAACGAGCCATGATCACACTGTCATGTCATACTTTGATCAAAATAAAGAAACAGAAGTCATCACCGATGCATCACCTGAAGGCCTCTCTGCAATTCTATCACAAATTTCATCAACAAACCAAAGACGAGTAGTTGCATATGTTAGCAGAGCATTGACGCCCACAGAACGTCGATATTCACAGACAGAACGTGAAGCCCTTGGAATTGTCTGGGCAGTTGAAAGATTGCACACGTATTTATATGGAGGAACATTCAAGTTGTACACAGACTGTAAACCAATTGAAATGATCTTAAATAACCTGAAATCCAACCCTCCAGCTCGAATCGATGTTATACACACAAAGGGACAAGATAACCCATCAGATTTCTTATCGCGACACCCTCTTCAGAATACCACCTTGCCTAATAGCAATGCAGAAGATTACGTCATTTTCATCTCGCAACAATCCGTTCCGAAGGCGATGAACCTTGCTGAGGTTGCCACCGCTGCTTGCGACGACGCAACGCTTCAACGTGTTATTTCCAACATTCGAGATACAAAGGGGCACGACATTTATGATAGAACTCTCCTGTCACCGGAAAATATCAACAGAGCATAACTCCTACAATTTCATAAAATTCGTCAGGAATTAACTGTCACCGATTCGAACATAATCTTATGCGATAATCGTATTGTTTTACCGACTTCGCTTCGTACTCAAGCAATAAACATTGCACATGAAGGTCATCAAGGCCTAGTAAAGACGAAAAAGTTATTACGTACCAAGATATGGTTTCCTGGGATTGACGAACTAACGGAAAATATTATCAAACGCCTGCCAAGCAACTGGACCAACCGCGCGTCCAGAACCGTTGAAAATGACAAAATTATCGCCCGCCCCATGGCACAAAGTCAACATTGACTTTTTGGGACCTTTACCAACAGGGGAATATTTGCTAGTTGTTATTGATGCGTATAGCAGATTCCCTGAGGTTGAAATCGTTACTTTTACCTCTGCCAAATTAACCATTCCGAAACTGGACAGAATATTCGCAAGACACGGTATTCCTGAAATTAATGGACCACCCTTTTCAAGCAGTGACATTCGAGAATTAATGAGAGAAAATGGACCTGTACATCGCAGAATCACACCGTTATGACCTCAAGCCAATGCTCAGGCAGAAATTCATTTATGAAACCTTTAACAAAAGCTATACGTTCAGATGTTATTGATAAGAGAAATTGGAGGAAAGAACTAAATCGTTTTTTACTCAATCATCATGCAACACCGCACAGCACAACTCAATTTTCACCTGCTCAATTGCTATTTAACCGATCTATAAACACTAAATTGCCGCAGCTTACAACTGAAACTACATCAGAAACACATCAACAACTTGTACGTCGTGATTTCATTGAGAAAGGGAAGATGAAAGAGAACACTGATAGCGCTCAAAGAGCCAAAACATCAGAAATAGATATTGGTGATACTGTCCTAGTAAACAGCCTGAGCAGAACAAATCATCTACAAATTTTAACTCAGATCCTTACATCGTAATTGAAAAGAAAGGAACAATGATAACTGCTTATAACGAAGGAAAAGATCACACAATCACAAGAAACAATTCGCATTTGAAAAAGTTTCCTATTCAGACAGAAATCTGGCATAGACGATGAAGATATGCCAAACCTTGCAAACGTTCAAGCCGTCCGAGAAAGGAGAAACGCTAGAAGATACGGACAAAGCATTTATGAGACATGATCAACTATATTTGTAAATATCTAACTATTATTTTGCTACTGTTCCAGAAGAGACATTTAATTTAAGTAAGGGGGAGACATGATGTCTGTAGTATAATTAACATAATTAACATAATCAATACCCAACATAATCACGCTGTCAATGTATATTTGAACTAGATTAGATTGATTCCAAGAGATCAGTCAGGACACGTTACGTAGCTCTACCAATGATCTGGACTGGCACCGATTCCAATACACAACTTTACCAATGATCTGGACTGGCACAGAACCCAGTGCGTAGCTCTACACATCACCTGGACTGGCACAGAATCTAACACACAGCTCTACCCGTAATTCAGACTGGCGCAGAGTCCAACAAATTACTTTACCCATTATCCGGATCTTTTAAAGTCTTCTTTCGAACAAGAGTCTTTCTAGTCTGAAAATCTTTCATGTCCATTTCGTGCTTTCTGGGTTCTTTAAATGTTAAGGGTTCGATTTAAAGTTAATTTTCTGTTCATAGTCTTAGCAATTAGTTAGAAAAATTACAAAATAGGCCCTCATGTGCCATGAATAAGGGAAAAAAAACGTTACGGCAACTGGCCACATTGAACTTGAAGCTTTCAATTCAACAAGACAACTAGTGCTGTGGTGTAAACATATTTTGGTCGGCAAAACATAGGATAGGATAGGGTTGCCTTCGGTAAAGATACATTTGCAACAAAGTTATACTACTTGTAATCTCAAACATAAGCGCATGGGCCTTTTTACAGAAATTTTATGGTTTTAGAGATTAACAGACTTAGTGCTGTAGACTCAGAGCTGTATCACCAAAACAAACCGACAGAGTTAACAACAAAGGTATTTAGCTCCAGATGTGGATCAAACTGCGTCGGTCGGAACTGTGAAGGTGGATACAGCGAGATAAACAAGTGACGTCATCTTAACAAAAGAGTCCAAGCGAGAACCATATCTCCTTTCTCTAAACCGGCTTCTGGTTTTGATACAGACAGATTGCAAAAGCCGTGCTGAAACTATGACGTTGCTTTGTCTATTATTCGCAACCAGTCTTGGCTATTAAGTTTGGCACAGCCTTGATGGTTGAGTAAAATTTGACGAATAGAAGTTTCAAGATATTCCCAGCTTTATGTTTTGAGGTGCCCTGCATTAAAACGCTTTGGAGAGTGGTAGAAGCCCTTTATCTGGAGAGCGTTGATTCTTGAGGTATTTATGTGAGTGTATATCCTGGTTGACGAGGGCGGTCTAATAGGGTGCCTTCATATGCGTCACTCAATTCCAAATAAAGTGTTGTGAAATACAATTCCATCAGCATTCTGGAATCAGATGCAACATTTTCTCTTATCGATGCCAGGCCCGAGGCTGTTGTATTCCTTAGTGAAAGTGAATTTCCTGCAACATTTTTAATTCTAAGGAATCCTGTAGAAAAGAATAAAATGAAACGGTAAAAAGATTAATTACCTGGTGGCATTTGAAGCACTTCCACTCAAAATATTGATTAGTTCTGTATGATTCAGCTGCATCGAAATCAAGCTTTGCTTGCCTGTACCACCTTCTCGCTTCATGAGGCTGTGGATTGCTGTTAGATCTCCTGTTGGGGGACCCCCGCCAAAATGACCCAAACCCTCTCGGTCTGCTTTGATATTTGTTCTTAAAATTATGGTTTCGTCTTGCTTCTTGTCCCCAAGAGTCAAACGTTTCGTCCCAAGTGCTTTTGGAAGTCCCATCTTCATCACCAAACAACTCATCACCTTGCTCCATTTTCTGAACTTGACCCAAAAGAAACTGAAAAACTTTGGTGAAGAAATCTTTGTTTTCATTTTTATCTGGATGCCATTCACGATATAAGCTCTTGATCAAGAGTCTTTTTTTATCGCCTTCAAGTAAGGTTGCTTGCTGCAAACACTGCATAATCGCCTTCTTTGCTTCTTCATAGGTTAAGCCTACATGGTCAGTACTTGTATCTTCAGCATTGGCTAGCGTATTAATAGCTCCAGACTCACTTGGATTGAACTTATAGATCTGGAAAGACTCAACTTGAAGAAGTTTATTCTCGCCAATGCAGATTTCATATCGATGATTACGAATATGACTATCTAAATCATCGTTCTCCTGGATCTTGCGACGTACCACTGAGTAAATAAAGACTGATTCATGGCTGTCTGGGTCTTCAATCTCATATGCAATGAATTCTTCAACATCATATTCTTCAAAGCTGTTGTTAAGCATCCAATGTAATTCAGTTGGCACAAAGTCTCCTGGCTTCGGGTTATGCGTAGTAAAATATTCATCGCTCTCCCTTTGAGTCACACCAGAGCACATGCCCAAAGTTTTCATCATTCGGTTTGGAGGCATCGCCAAAAGCAATGGTATTAGTGTTGCAGACTCTGTAGACACAATGACTGAATGCAATTGGCTGACTAATTCCTTTGCAATCATTGAGCAAAGAAGCATCTTTTCGTCTTCTGCAATTTCTGTAATATTAACGACCAATCTGTCAGCCTCTTTTACAATGAAACACGTCTTTCTGGCTCTGCTTTTGGGGAGCTCTTTGCCTTTGTACTTGATGATGGTTTCAATGCTGTTGAAGGTCGTTATTTCGATTTGAGTCAGAACTTCTTTCAGATCTTTTTTCACGTTAACGTCGTCTGTGGATTGGCCTTCACTGTTATGAAGCATCAAAAGACCATCTATGAATTCTCTTGATTGAATACTTGTTAGCAGGCTCTCAGCAACATCTCCATTTCTAATCATCTCGGCTGGAACCATTTCCTCATCAATCAATTCACTAAGAGGTTTTGGCTGCAACCTTTTAGGAAGCCTTTTGACAAGCATATCAATGTCTCGCTTACTCTTTTCCATGCTTTTTGTCTCACTTGTGTATACAAGACAAGGCTGGTCTAATCCCTGAAGCCTTGAATATTTGCTCATGTCATCCAAGTATATCAAATCACTTGAATTGAGCAAATACTGCAATTGCATGTTTGTCAAACTAGCTGATGGAAGGTAGAGAGTTTGGACATTCCCAATATCATTCTGCTCTGCCAAAGCCACTCCTAAGTATTCCACTGCACGATGGGCCAACTTGGCAGAATTCGCGTCCAGGTATACTCCCTGGAATTCGCCTGCAATCTTTTCCAGTGCCCCAGCTAATTGGACGCAACTTGGCTTATCTGTGACACCAATCGATTTGAAAAAGTCAAAAAACTTCCCAAAATAGGTGCCTACAGTCCAAATGAACGGCTTTAAATCAACGTTGCTGGCAAGTGTGGCGTCACACGGCTTGACAAGCACATGGTTTTTGGTACCGCGTATAAGGACAGATTCCTGACTTCGAAAATCCTGACTTAGGGTGTACTCTTTATTTTGTGACAAAAATTCGTATGTGGCATTCGATATTCGAAGGACAGTTTCCATGATAGGCGGCATCACTATCTTAATATGATTACTGTGTAGCACTTTGTCACTCTCAATTACTCGAATAAAGTTGCTCTCTACTAACTTTGGAAGGAGCTTGCATTCTATGCCAAGAAATTCGTGCAGAGGTCGTTCGTAACGCCTGTCGAATACATGTTTTAGCACGTAGCTAGGCAGCATGGCTGCAACTGTCCAAATCCTTGATTCATCTTCAAAATTAGACACAGCGAAAGAATCTCTGAAGCAGATATTTGAATTTGTTTCTACAAACGCAGGAGCAACTTCACTTAATTTTTTAAAGCTTTCGTCATGTATAAGATATTTCACACGGGAAACACGTTGTAAGAACCTCGAGTCTGTATGCAAGTTTTTGGTAGAAAACAGGCAAGCTATGAGCGCATTGGATTTTTCCCTTTTCTTTTCTGAAATATTTATGCTTTCAACTTGCTGAGCAAACTCTAAATATTTTGCTGACGAAACTTCAGTAGTCAAGCCAAGATGCTTGAGAAACATTATCCAGTCATCATCGTCATTGAATCTTTTAGGTGGAAAACACATTTCAGGCAAAAACAAAGCAAAGATGGGGTTTTTATCGTCATACAAATCTTTTGCGCAAAAGTATTTGCCATTTCTGAACAGAAAAGGAATGTCTGCCAACATATCAAACAGTGGGCAGTGCTTGGAATTTACGTTACATTTATGAGATTTATGACCATCTCTATTCCTTATATAGATGAGATGCGCATAACGCTCATCTTCCGACATATCTTTAAAACATGGGAAAATGTAATCGCCATAGATGTCGACATCGTTAACTTGGATAAATCCAAAAAATTCATACAAGTTCTTTAGGGAATCTTTTGATTTGCAAGCAATAACTTCAAATTTTGACATCCAGATTTCACTGCCCTCTGATGGAACAGCATCAGGTGGAATAATTACTTTATCAGAGATCGAATGTGGCTTTTCGTTGATTGCAGTAAAAATCTTTAGAGACCTGATTTGCTCACGCATCTCGTCATCCCAGCTTTTCTTGTTCAGCTCCTCCAATATTTTGTTACGCTGGTCTTCATTAATCCTCTCAAAGCACCCAGGGTCTTTGAAAGACTGCATATGCAATGCACACAAGAAAGAGTTTGGTTCACGAACTGAAGCAACGATTCTGCTAACAAATTCCTTATTTGGGTCTATGATGGAGGAGTACCCAAATTGAATACTGGGCTTATATCGTTGTAAAGCACTACCATTCATCCTTAAGATTTGAATTTGGCAGAGTGGTTCATGCAAATGCGAGTAGTCATTTAATACTGTTTTGCAATTCTTCATTGGAATGATTAATCTCTGAAGATGAGCTGCATTACCCTTTATACACCTTTCCGCCGGCACCAAACACCAATCAGACAATGGCTGTAGAAGTTTTTTGGTCAATTGTTGCCGAAACTCCTGGATCAATGTTTCGTTCTTATCCCCTGCTTCTTTGCTGTTGCTGTTTTTGCATTCAAAATTCTCCTTTACTTTATTTTGACAGATCCTTTCACATTCTCTGCATAAAAATGTCCACAATTTCTTCAGCCAGCTTTCTGATGGAAACAGTTTTTCATTTAGAGGAATTTCGTAGATACTGTTAACAGCTTTGAGCCCACTACATGTAGGATCCTCATTTAGAGCTGTAACCAAATCGTTGATCTCAAATCTCTTTAAGGGCACTTTCGCTGACATATCAATAGCAGCTTCATAAAGTGCCATGATAGGCTTGGTAAGAATTGACCTGATCTCTTGATGCAAGCAATCTTTTCTCTTTGAATTGAAGAGCTCTGAAATTGTATCCACGAATATCGGATGTTGGTTGCTAAATGTTCTGAGTATTTTATCCTCTGTCACAAGTAATGGAAGACGGTCTAACTCTTCAAGACTTTGTATTTCACAAAACTTTAAAACGATGCGAATCATGTTCAATTTATCTTCTTTCAAAATTTTATTGGACAAAGAGATCAACTCTCCCTTATCCTTCAAGTGCTCTTTTGTTGACGAAGCATCCAGTTTTGTTAGTGGTCTCTCTGCTCTTTCAAAAGCCTCTTGAATAAACTTTGGAATGTTGAATATATTCATTCCTTCTTTCAATAAGAGATCTATAATTGATCTGATATCTCTGATAATTTTTTTTTGCGTTTCTTTGGTTATTGCTCCTTGGACAGTGAAGTCAGGCACAAAATACTTGACTTCTGTTGAGGATGCTGGAGGAAACCACTCTGGCTTTATCTTTTCAGGAACCTCACTGTGGCGAGGCCTTAGCACGGGGAGAACCAATGCCTTGGAATCAGCTAGTAATTCATAAAGACGTCTTTTTAAGGATGAATTGTACGCATCATCTTTCTCTGGCCAGGAAGGAAACACTTTAAAATATCGATACAAATCCTGGGGAAAAAATCCCTCAGAAGAAAAGATCCTGTCCTTTGCAGTTGATTTATTCGCTGGTTCGTTTCCTTTAGCATCACTATCAGTCTTTTGGTTTGATGAGACATCCCTTTCAGGAGTATACCCACCTGGATATGTCTTCGCAACAACCTCATTAATTGTACCCTTTTTAAAGTGGATTTCAATTCTATTGGCTCTCATCTTTATATATTCGGCATAACATGGTGTGACACAGCATTCTAGCATGAACGTATTCCAGTCTCGTTGGAACCCTTCAATCTTGGTTGACCACAGTCGATGTCGACTCTCATGCTCAAGAATGAATTGGCCGTTTACATTCAATGGCATATTTGTCTGCAACGTCAAGGGCAATAAAGAGAAGTATCTGCCATAATCTTCTCCTTGTTTGTGGGTTTCATTCCCCTTGTCCAAAGTTTCTTGGCATGCGATACCACCAACTGGCAAGCAAGACATTTTTGCAAGACCATGATGCTTAACCGACTCTGGAATATGTTTTGTTGGGCCAACTCTTTGGATAATCTGCCACTTTACAAACCGTCTCTTCGAATCATTGGTCTGCAACCTATAGTGCCTGCAGGGCAATGCTTCAAAGGAATCGTCATTTGCCCTCATTGACTTTGCAACATTCTCAATGTCTTTTGCCAACAGATTCTTTTGATGTCTTGAGTTTTCATCGCACTGCAATGTGACGGAATAAATCTCAGTCATTATGCCTGTTGTGACGTTGATTTCTGAAATCTTTATTTTTTCTATATGGTTCAGGAAAATGACGCTTGACATGAGATTTCTTTGAAAGCTTTCGAGCATTTCTTTGACTTTTTGGACACTTATTTCTTTATTTGATATTTCCGAGCTTTCTGCCATTTTTTTGTTTCTTAGTGGGAGCCTCAAAAGAGTTGCAGGTCTATCTTCCAAACTGTCCATCAAGAAAGAGGATTGAAGATCTGTGTATATCTGTCTGAGCTTTTCTATAGCATTGCAGATCTTCAATCCAGGAGAGGCCTTTGTCGATCCTTTCACATACTTGGCCTGCGGATCAAAGAGACACAAGATGTCTTCTCCTTTGATTGAAGTAAGCAAGGCTGGAGAATCCGTGAGATGATAAACAACGTTAAATCCCACACCATACTTGCCCGATGCAAAGAGATCTTCTGTTTTGCTTCCTTCTCCAAGCCTTTGTATTCCTTCTAAATCTTCTTGACGGAAAACACCATTATTGCGAATCAACAGAGCAGGACCTTGCAATGACTTCCATTCTTCACAAAAGATTTTATTGCATCCATGCTCCCTTGGGTCTAAAATAAGATGGACTTCAGTAGCTTTTGCATCATCTGCATTTTGCAACATTTCATTCATTATTTGATCCTCGACACAATAACTATCTAATATCTTCTTAAGCCGCACTGTGAGATGTTCGTGCTGTCCAAACGGAAGACCGATTGAGTTCTTCTGAAAATAGTCAGAACGAGCTTCTTTTGCGCCATGGAACTTAGCCAATTCGCTGGGAATATCAGGGTGGACGTAATTGAGGTCATCTTGCTTTGGAATCCAAGGGTGGCTGTTGATGCAAACGTCTGAGGAAAGTCGCAAAATTCTCTTTGAATCAGGTACGTAGACAACTTCATCTTTGGGCAAGCATTCCCCTCCAGTCTCCTTGATGCTTTCCAATAGGTTTCGGGAAAGCTTGACGCTTTCCATGGATATCTCACTGCCTTTAAAATCTTCTTTCATTGCTTGCAGAGCTGACGTGTAATCTTTACAACTGAATTTTTGCTTGACGCCGATCTTCTTCATCAACGTTTCATAATTTGATAAATAATCGTCTGGTAGATAATAAAGGTATGGCTTTGCTTCGAAGCTGATTTCAAATGACACCCTAATTGGATTGATTAAATGATGGCCGATAAGAATTGTTGGCGACTTTGAGAAAATCCTGATTGCTTCCTCTGGGATTTCCTTCAAGTGCCTCTGAAGCCATTCGTAAATTTGCCCAAATAAGTATTTTGCTATTTCGGGAAGCCTTCCATTTATTCGGCTGAGTTGTTTTACTTGATTTTGAATGTTTTTAATATCAATTTTGTCTTTAATTTTCAGAGCACTCGATAGTTCTTGTCCAAGAGATCCACATCCAGATTTCACACTTTCATCGACAACAGCAGAATGACACCCTATCAATGCCGAATATTCTTTGCAGAATAATTTAGATGGAGGCAAAAACATCTCTGTGCCCTTACCTCCCCATGGCATGGGATTCCACTGTGCAGGTTCTTGACAAACAGGTAAAAATGGTATATTGCACAGGTTTGAGTCGGCCAGTGTGTCTGGTTCTATTTTGATCAGCTGTTTCAAGAGATGGACAAGAATCCTTGATCTGCTTAAAGCATGCATATTTGACTCTCGGTTGAGGTCATTGATGGTATCTGCTCTTTCTTCAAATATACTTATCGGGATATATTCATAGACCATGCCCAGTTCACGAAGCCTATTCTTCAGCTGGCCTTCTTGAAACTCTTCAGAGGGGAATACCTCTTCTTCATCGAAATATAGATTCTTCGCCTCACTTGAATAATCTACCAGACGGCTTGGAGAATTCAGAGTACCTTTGGGCAATGTTGGAATGCAATTTGAATTTCGAATGAGATCGTCATCGGTGCAGGTCAGTAATGCATACTTTGTTACAGTATCACGTACAGACGAGGGGAGATTAGAGTTTTCAACACTTTTCATAAATATTTTGAAAAATTGCTGTGGGCTGATTGATTTCTTATTGACATCTTCACAGAAACCCGCATAAGAAACAGTTTCCTTCACTTCTTTCGGCATGTCAACAAACTTTCTTTCCGGAAACAATATCTTGCAGACAATTATAATGCTACTCCTCAAAACCTCGTCTTCTGGAAACTCTTCATTAAGTAGAAACATCTCATCCCAAGAACACCACTTTTTTTCAACGACTGGCAACACTCTGGCTTGTTCTCCAATCAGAGTAGAACAAAACCCCCTGACCATTTCAAGAAAGCATGTTTTGTCACCAAAGTCTGTCTGGCAGGGCCATAACCTAAACCACTCTTTAGGGGTACCATTCCAGGATTTTGTCATGCATTCTAATGATAATACATACGCTTTTGCGACTGGACCTTTCATCAGAAGCCTGTTCCAGGTAGGTCCTGCCATGTCGGCATTCTTGTCGTCCTCACTCGTTTCTTTGAGGGCTTGTCTGCTGGTTGTGACAGCAAAACTTCCATTCAAATGGACAGGAAAATTGGTGGCGATAGGCAACGGAACATGGCAGAAAAGATGTCCTCTGTCTGTCCTGGAGTAGAGAGGAATAGGCTTTGGTTCACCACCTTCTAGTAAGACCTTTATTGCAACAGAGGCAGACGGATTATGACCAGGACAATTGACAGCAAAGGTAAAGCAGTCACCTGAATCGATGTAGCTTGTTATGAACCATGAATCATTCCCTTGAAAAGAATTTATGTTATTCCCAAACATAATTGCCGACCGTGATAAACTTCTCTTCACACTAAGAATATAATGATATGACATATTCGGGTCAGGTTGCTCTCTCTTTGTCACCATGTCTGCAGCCACAGACAAAACACTTCGATTCAGTTTACTTGATCGGTTCTTCTGCGTTAATGGCCTGGCAATTTTAACATTTTCTTTCTCCATTAAAAAGATTTCAGTCATACACGTTGTCTTTGCATTGTCAGCAAGGTGATACACAGTAAGACGAGAAACACTTTGTGTAAACAAGAGCAACCTTTCTGCTCCTTCCAGTAGCTTGTAAATGAACATTTTCATCTCTTTTTTGTCATAAGCAAGGTTTTTGATCTCACTTCTTGATGCTTGTTCTTGTGTCCTCAATGGAAAACGAAAAAGTGTTCCTTTGAAGCGATCTACTGATTTTTTTGGGCTAAGTGACAGATCAAAGATACCATCGTAAGGTTTCCATTGGTCTTGGTAGAGCATTATTGCCTTCTTATTTTCGAGCTTCCATTTAATTCCAGGTTGGCTTTCATTTTTAACGTGTTCTTTAAGGTAGCAGGTATGAGGATCGAAAATTACCATGCTATCATCACTTACCAAGCTTGGCACATCAGTCAGATTGTAAACAGAGTTGAATCCAAGACCAAATTTGCCGATTTTATCTGCTTTTTCTCTCTTTGTACCTCCATGCAGCTTTGTGAGGTTGTTGAAGTCCTCATTGGTAAAGGTTGCATCGTTGAATACCCATAAGGCTGGTCCTTGCAAGCTTTTCATTTCTGGAGCCAACAGACTCGATTTTGCATCTTGATTCTGTCTCTCGTCATACAAAAATCTGATCTCTGTTGCTCCAGCGTCATCTGCATTCTGAAGTAATTCCTTAGGGATAGCCAATCCATCTCGGTAGTCTCCAAGAAGACGATTCAATCGAGTGGTGAGAGGCTCATGTTGTCCGAATTGCTCAAACAAAAGACCTTCGGCATCAAGAATATGTGTATGAAATTCTTTCAATCGAAACTTTTTAGCCATCCTTCTTGAAATAATTTGATGGGCCAGGCGGTCCTTTTCTTTCGTTTCATTGTCGAAAAAATCACTAGGGTTTACATTGAGTCGAGCACATGCAGAATAAAGGCAGTTGCTTCTTGGCGTTAAATGGATTTTATAAGCCTCATTTGATCTTGTTGGCAAAAGCAAGTGTTCCATTTCGGCTTCCTCCAATTCCCTTTGACAGAGCTCCTCCAGGATCTCTTGAATCAACTTAACAACCTTACGATCATGAATAGTATTGATGCAACCACTATTGCTTTCATGTGCATTCGCAATGATTTTTAAGACTGAAATGAGGCACATGTTGCTTTCCACTGCAAATGCACCGTACAACAAAAGCAGTTCTTTGAACTCAAGCATTTCAACTGGAATTTCAAACATATATGGCCTGAAATCAATGGAGGATCTTCGTTCATCGCCATAAATGATAATCTGAGAAGGTTTTGCAAATCCTGATCCATTCCATACCCAATTAGGGACGAAATTGAGATTATCGTGAATAGCCTCACTCTTGCATTTTGACAGGAATCTGTAAATGTCGCCCAAGATGTTTACATAGGCTGCTTTTTCCTCGCCTTTGTAGCTAGAAATGACGATTTTAAGCTGTTTTAGGGTATCAGAGCAACTTGGCTCTTTCCCTCGGTATCCAAGCACAATATTCAGCGATTCATTGGTGACGGGATTATGAGCACCGACTAGAAATGCGTTGCTCTCGTGAAATAGTTGCATGGGGCTTTCGAATACTCTTCCAGACCTCTCTTGATACCACATCAAGGAGTTCGGATAAAAGACTGGACGTTCTTGTGACACTTTGATCCACTTTCGTTGTTTTATTTCTGCTAAGATGGACAAATTTCCTCGAAGAATCTCCGGATAATCATTGAACAATTGGAGCAAAGCAGTAGATTGTTCATTACCCTCGTTTTTTTCACCCCGTCTCATTGATAGTTCTATGTTGGAGACGACATCCAGTATTTCACGTTGTGTGATATCTTTAGCACTTCGTAGCCCCAAAGAACGCAAAACTTTGGTGTATTTCATGTATTTATCCGGTGGAAAAAATGATTGAAATTTGAAAATCTTCTTTGCCATTGAATCTTGAGGATCAAACAATGCATCTGCGCTGGCATTGTTTGGGAAGAACTGTATGCCCTTCAGTTGACTGGCTATGACTTTAAATTCCATATTCAGTTCTTGGTTGCTGGACTCTTGCAACTTTTTAGCATGAGCCAAAATAACATCAACAAGGTTATCAAAACTCCGCCTTGGGCGGGTAGTCAGACACTGCGAAAGCTCGGGGATAAGATACTTGGTTATGAGATCTGAAAGACTAATCACTGTTGCTCCCAGTTTTCGTGCCAGGGTTTTCTGATCAGAATTTTCCAACATTTGAATCTCGGGGAAAACTCTTAGATTTCTCGGAGCTATGATATCAGTTTTGTTAATGGAAACATATGAGTTGTATCCATAAACCTTGAATAATGGAAGGCTGCAAAGCATCTCTTTTTGGGATTCGTTAAGTTCAGCTACAACCCCACTGAAGACTCCCACGAGCTTTTGCCTCAATTTGGGTTCACCAAAGTGCTGCTCAACGTCCCTACACATGTTTCTTGGAGATTTCCTGTAAAGATTGACAAATACCGCCAGAATACCCTCTGGGATGCACTTGTAGACATATTTCCCAAAAACATCTGCTCTGTTCAATATGCAGTCGGGCAGTTCATGTATAATTGTGCAACCAGTGCATATCAAAGCTTTCTGCATCTCAATGTCCACAATGGCCGGTTTATCCAAGTAGAGATATGCTGATTGCTGCTTTAAGCAAACCAGTCTTACAGACTGCGCAGCAACCTTGTAATCTAACGGCACTAGCATCATGCCTTCCATTAGAGATAATGACACTCTTTTGTGCAAGATATATTCCCAAAATTTTTTGAGCCAATCAGTTGAATAATCCAAAACACTGTTCCCCCGTGACAACTGCATTTCTTTGGCAAGACCAACCATAGAAGACGAGTCAAGTAATCGAAGCTGGCACAAGTCTGGAAGACAAGGAAATCATTTCCAATTCAAAAAGAATTCATGCATCAAAACTGATAGTTGTAAAAGAATGGTTCTCTTCTGCGAAATTTTCTAGCAACAAGATCATCTGAAAAAAAAAACAGTTTAGTGACGAATGGATATCCTAAACACATCTGTTCTCCAGTCAGAATTAAATATTGCTGCACGAGAGAAATAGGAAGCTCGAATGTACTCGAGAAAAGTTATTTTCCAACCAATTTGTTCAATATTTCACAACGACGCTACGCTAAAAATTGTAACTAAGCTGCTTGGGTATCGAAGAAACAGCTTTTATCTACGCTGCTTCGTTGAAATACACAGCGAAATAAACATGTAAGAATCCAACCTACAAAAATATCATATCAAAATGCACCATCTATCAATGCTTGTGGTTAAAATGCACCATCTATCAATGCTTGTGGTTAAAATGCACCATCTATTAATGCTTGTGGTTAAAATGGGCATACCGTAAAAACCAGACCCTAGGACGTGAGACCCCTGAGACCTTTAGGACCATTAAGTATAGACATCAAAAA
>WUAR02131112.1:0-13983 GCA_015164055.2 Chrysaora achlyos
GGGGGGGGACTTCCTATTTTTCTTCACAGATGGTACATAGGCCGAGAAAGCCCTCAACCAAGCTATTAAATTGAAATCATGAAGCTGTAACAGTAAGACAAACTAAAACTAATTAAAATACATGCATACTCGAAAAAGAAATTAGTAAATTAGATACTGTAATTAGCAAAAAAAGGCAAATTTCAAAACACTAGCTACTTTATATAAATCTGATGTGTAAAAAAAATTAAATTGATTATAGATTCAATTTACCTAGTTTTTCCCAATGAAAATAATGAACGATGTTTAATAAAGAAAAACAAGAAGAAATGATTAATTCTTACAGATAGTTTTTTTGAGTCCTTTCCCTGACGGTGAATGATTTAGTGCAATATTTGGCTACTATCTCAAGACATTCAACATCCTCTTGAGACATTAGCAAAATCAGCAATTTTTCTTCTTTTAACAAAATGATAGAGGAAAATTTTTTATAAATTGAATTGAGCATTTGTTTGCGATCTTTTGGAACATCAAGTAGGAGAATCTAACGGGCCATTCTATTGGTCAATTCAAAGTTTCTCATTTGCATACAATAGAAGTGCTTTTCTTCACTAGAAAATATAACGTACGCATGCCCTTGCCTGCA
Source organism: Chrysaora achlyos (assembly GCA_015164055.2). NCBI lineage: Eukaryota > Metazoa > Cnidaria > Scyphozoa > Semaeostomeae > Pelagiidae > Chrysaora > Chrysaora achlyos. The sequence goes on from WUAR02131112.1 coordinate 626, forward strand.
CACCTGGAGATATATGGAAATACATCGTATGCACGCTAATGCGTGCATGTGTGCCTGCACGATGAGATACACGATGGGTCTGGCCAGATCGAAAACTCGGACTTCTCGGACTTCTCGGACGCGGACTTGCTGTCGGGCAGGTCGAAAACTCGGACTTCTGAAACAAGTTTTTGAAGGCCGTAGGGTACATGTTTATTACAAAAAAGCCATCCGCCCAAAACATTACACATTACCACAGCACATAAACGATCTTTCTTTACAAACAAACTTTCAATATATTCGACCTGCTATCGAAACTTATTACAAATTCTTACAAACGGTCAAGATCCGTTTTTAAGGACAGTAACTGATTTCAAATGAGGCCTCCAATTTGTATATCCCATCATATGAGGTAGAATAAATTCTGGACGAAGACATTGCCTATATGATTATTCCGTGTTTTATTGAATTTACTAAATTACTATTTATTGAAAATCGCTAAGAAGACAGAATTTTGTCGCTGTAACATGTTCAGTCTGCTTATAATGGATATAAAATTTGAAATACAATTCTCCTGGAAGCAAATTTGCACCTTCCAGCGACGGATAATGAATTGACGATGGAACTCTAAATCAAAACAAATCAATTAAGTTAATAAGTGATGGCTCAAGATCAAAAAAATCTTGAATGGAAAAATGTGCTAGAAAACGCTTGCTGCAAAGAGTAGTTGGGTCTTGTGGCTACAAAGAAATTGAAAAGGAAAGCAGCAACGAGGCAGTTGAGTGCATTTTTCATTTTAAAAAATCTTCACCTGAAACTTCTTAAATAATAACTGGTCCTTTCAAAAAACATTGCAGCATATTACAAACGGCTGAGACTATATCAAAAATAACTTCCAATAAAAAGCATCTATTTAACAATTAACTGTCAATCAACGACTTCATATACAGCTTGGTAAAATTACAGAAGCTTACAATTACAACCACGAACAACAAAGTGTCCCTATCTATAATTTCGACAACTGATTAAATGTCAATCAAAATTATGATTTTGCAAAAAACTATTAACTAATTGGAATCGTATGAAAAATGATTGGTACAAGAACAACAGATCTTTAGCAATCATCCTACTACTATGAGCAATCATTACAGCTCAAAAACATCTCTATAATTATATTTGTGAATGAGAAACACATTTCATGTTAAAGAATAGAGATTCAGCAACCTTGGCATGATAAACAACGCAGATTGGGAAATTTTGGATCTCTACAGTTAGGAAAGCCAAGGCAGAAAAATTCTATAGCCCAGAGCTGATTTGGCTCATTGCTACCATCAAAGATGTTTGTCGTATTCATTTGTCATTACCAATTTGCTATTGACGTCGTAATTAAACTAGCACAAACCTTAGCAGAACGTCTATAATCACAATATCTATAGTTAGCTTGAATATATTGTTTACATTCGCCAAACCAAGCTGCCTCTGTTTAATTGAAACTGAAATCATATTCTATCAAAATAGCGTGTTCACTTTAAAAAGGTGACATATAACATATGAATATATGAATATAGACTTTGTGTTGCAACATAGACTATTTTACATTGCCGTCAATCGGTAGTAGCAGCAGCATTAACACTGAGATGAAATAACTTTGTCAACTGTCTCGTTGTCAGATTTGGCGAGAAGAAACGATAACTTTTCCCCTGCTTTTATAATCATGTCCATTGCACTAAAAAGAAATCGAAATCTTATTAGCCATCTCATTTTCTCAGAGTAGAAAGGTCGTAAGAATCATTGAATAGACAAAGCAACAATTTTGATTGAAAAAGATGCCAGCAAGATAAACCTGCGAATACCTTGCGTAATCAGATCCAACAAGGCTTGTTCCATTAACAGCCAAGATTCTGTCACCAAGTCTGATACGTCCATCCTAATGGGAAATGATATACAAGAATTAGAAAGCGAAAAATGCCGGTAGATTTTGTGATGCTTGACATCTCAGAGGCAACTCTGTATCATCTATTCAACAGGAGAGAATGATCATATTTAGTAAGATTTTTATACCTTTGCAGCAGGACTGCCAGCTACCACGGTGCGTATGTAAATCCCAGGACACTCCAAAGGTGTTATCTAGTACAAGAAAATATCTAATTACAGCGTAAATATTGTCCGAGCCATGCCACATAAGTGCGACGATTTGCATATTTTACGACGTTAAGGGAAAGAAACCTAACTCATACAGTTTTCGGGCATACATATGCATAGCAAAAATAAGGAATACAATAGTGTCCCCAATTAATGAAACAAGGTACTGAAATGATTATTCGAATTAATGAATAATGACTATACTTTCACGACCGTAGGTCTGCAAATTCTGTACTATTAAGAAGCAATACCCCCATTGATGTAAATGGTCAGAAGTTCAGCAATATTTATCAAGTACATTTTGTAATGAATTGACATTTCTGCATTTAATTCAAATGACAAATGTGCCATGTCACTAATTTCATTTTATGACGTCTTAAAGTTTTCGGTTATCAGAATGTTTAACCGAAATGATTAACCTTATAGACCAGGTTTATAACAGCCTTTTGCTATTCTAAAAGAAATTTTAACCTTGATAATTAAGAGAAAGGTCCTACGCGCCTCGAAAAATGCTCTATATCGTTATAAATTCTGGTCTTCATATGACTGTGGCTCCCCTTCCATATCTCATCTTTAGGAAACATTGACCTGGTTCCCTCAAATATCACACGAATGCTCAAGAATCTATTTGGGCCAGCGAAGCTTTGGCTCCCTTCATCAGCCTTAAGTACGGTAGGATAATAGATGCTAAAATTCATTTAATTTTCAAAAAACCGTCAGAAAGCTAAATTATAGTAAAATAGAAGTAAAGCTAGTAAATAAAAAGGGCTGAATATTAATGTGTTAGGCAGTGAAGAAAAGATCTTACCAATCCATCAATCAAACCGAGACCAAGACCCTTATCACCACGAACCAGTTCAACAATGAAGACGTCATCGGTTTCGTTCTCAATTTGGCCATTTGATGTGAAATCTACATCTCCAACCAAATTATCATTACCATTAGTATTGTTTAACCCTCGGATATAATTAGAAAGTTGTTGATGTGATTCTTCAGTTGATTGTGTATTATTATCAGCTCTGTTTTTATGCTCCTTACTCACAGCGTACATGATATCACTCTTTGGTATCTGTGTTATATTTTCTGATTTCCTAACCGGATTGGGAGACGTTGATCTTCGAGATGCTATTTGTATAGATTTGGTGTTTCCAAGGAGGGAGCTCTTCCTTTCTTCGTTTTCTGATTCAGGGCTTTTTGTTGGAATGATTCCATCGGCTATTTCAATATCCCGCTCTACTAGCACGTTAGTTTTCTTGTGAGGTAGAGGAGTTGGGTGTCTATGTTGCATCATAACTTCATCCTTTTTCAAAATGCTTTTCTTCAATATCTCAGGGGTTTCTTGAGGAGTGCTACTGTCTTCAGATATGTCCGCATCTCCATCAAATGAGGCTGATCTACGATTTGGCTGCTCAATTTGCATTGTTGTTGAAGAGTCTGAAGAGCTTCGAGGGGACATATTTTCAGGCTTTTTCACTCTCCCATCTCCATCTGTGTTACCTGTGACGGTTACATTGTATCTCTGAGGTGTTGAAGTATGGCTTGGTTGTATGCTAACAGCAAATTTCTGACCATTTTTCTCCTGATTGACAGGGGTAGCTGAATCATCAGAGGGATAGACACCTATGAAAAATGCAGTGCATTACATGAGATCCAATATGAAACTTAAATGCCTAAATTGAATTTGTACATAATATTTAATATTAACAAGGCTTGTTTTACATACCTTTCTCAGCTCCATAAGAGCCAATTATTTCATTTAAATAAATTGAGAATGATGCATCATCAGGAAATGTATTCAAGTCCATCATAAAACTATTTGTTGGAAGTAGAAGAGGGGGATGTGTTGCAAAGCTTTCCAAAACATCCGCTAAAAATGCAAATAAACAATCTATTATTTAGGCCAAGACCCCGCATGGAAACGAGATTCATCCACTGCATACAAATGTCTTCGACTCTCATCGATTTTTAGGATTTTAAAGTTTCAAAAAATCTATCTTGCCCAATGAAAAATTATAACAATTAATTTTGTCTCAGTGTTTCTATGTTGCCACACACAAAATGAATGCAAACTATTGGCAGAAGAAAAGTCCATAGAATAAGCAATTTCGGATTGACAGCGTAATGCGGTAGTAAGATTGCCCCAGCATGACAATAAAGCATTAGGTCACTTACAATTTCTCAACGCTGCTTCCACTTCTTCTGGAGGAGGAAACCACCCCCTTGGTCTACCTTTTGCTCCCAATTGATATTCGCCCAGTAACTGCTGAACTTGGGAAGCATTTAGATCGGGATAACTCTCACGGATTGTATTCCATTCCAGCTAAAACAACGAATGTCCACAAAATGAGCTTTGTGGAAGAATAATCGATTTCTAACACCGTATCTATATCGTTGGATACTGTGTATCCTCTATCAAACACTTTATAACGTTTAAGGGTCTCCTTTCTCCAAAGGCGGTTTTACAAAAAAAACCACCGAAGAGAGAAAGTAGTTAAGATAAACAAAATGTGTTTAATCTTGAAAACAATTCAATGCCTGTAACCATTGTAATACACCATTGTAATACACCAAAGAGAACATCATTTAATCATGCAAAATCTAATCGGCGATACCTAACAGTAAGACCGTGAATCAAAGTCGTACAAAAAGTTTCAAACTTGCATATTTGCATTCACGCCACGCAAGGCATATAATGTCACTAACCGGATGAGTGACACACGGAAACACATATTTTCACCCACCTGCATTAACCTTGCTTTGGGAATAGAAAGTACAGCAACAGCTGCAACGATTTTTCTTAGATGATCCCCGAATTGTTCTTGCAGTCCACTTTGACTTGCCCAGTCTTCTAGCACATCCAAGTTGCCCCTGATTTGCACGCCTTTAGTCCAGCGGTAGAACTTGCCACCAGCTCCACGTTCCATAAGTGAATTGAAGAGGGACGCATTCGTGAAGAAGAAGAGGTATGCAAATAATTGCACGATAATTTGTGGGTGAACATTATGTGAGCTGACTACAGACAAGGTATTCTGAAATATCTCAATAATGACAGCAACACCAGGAGGAGTTGTCATTGCTTCATCTTCATCGTCCATTTCGTCTTCATTTTGAAAAGGATTGGTATCAAGAATCGCAGGTAATGTCGAATAAAGAATCTAGACGAAAAAACAAACACATTTTCTAAACTAAATAGAAGTAACTTAACAATCACATTCTACGCCGAGAACGATAGTAGAATTTGTTTCAAAACTATATATTGGAGATGAGTTCAAAGAGCAGCATATTATTAAACATATCATCATTACCCGGATCTTTTAGGAACTAAACCAATACCAAATCGAAAGCAGTGAGATTCATGAAATCTCTTATTTCGCAGATTTACAGTTATTAAGGGTTCGAGATGCTCACAAGTCCAATAGTGGTGCCTTTAAAGGTTATTCATGTTAAGATATTTTGTTCAAAGAAAACAACTTCTAGCTTGATCGCCCGACGGTGATCACAAATGGAGAATCTTCATTCTTTCCGACATCAAAGCGATAAGTGGGGTAACACAATTTTTTAATTTTTAAAAATGATACTGCTGTTAGGAGAAGCCGCTTTTTCAATTCCGTGTGTTGAAAAAAAGATATAGGCATCTCTATAAAATAATGATCTCTTAAGAAACTTTGACTAGAAAATAACTCTTATAAAACTTGAATTGTTCAAATAAATGTTAGCTATGCAATGAAGGTTCAATTGACAAAGATTTAATTCTTTTTGAAAGGAGATAAATTTTGGTTTGGGAATGTGAAAAGAATGGTTGAAAAGAAAATATGAACTACCTTGGTAAGGTGATAGACGGTTTGCTGAAAGGTGAACATTATAACTTCCTCTAAGACAGTGAGCAATTCTTCATCGGCTGATGCTAACGATTCTTTCATAGCCGAAGATGTGTTATTGGCTTTGGAACCAAGATATCTATTCAGATGACACTGCAAATAATGAAGCATTTCTAGCGCATTCGACATCCAGAGAACAACAGGTTCCAATTCGGATAACATGATATTCAGAGACTCGACTACATCACCTTTCCTACAAAAGAGAAAAACATTTGAGGACAACTCGATTAAGTTTTATGGGGGAGTTTTTCTGGTTAAATCCAACTTTGAAGATAAGGTAGTGCTAACCAACGACAATCTATGAAAAACTGATATCTTTTTAAAAACAGCTCGTTGTTTATCATGAATTCTCTTCCATTCATAAATATACAACATATGAAAAAGTACAAAAATTCCAATGATTGTTATGCTGTCTACAAATAAGAGAAAACACAAAAAAACGTTTTATAGAGGGTATAAAAAAACACCAGGGTCATCTTTACCTTTCTGGTACCTTTTTGCCAATTTCTTTAGTCTTCTCCTGTAAAATAATTGCAAAAATGTTTCAGCGTGAATAGGTTATTTCTATCTTCACGTGCGATCTATAATGTAGTGCATTTTCGTTTGTTAGTGGCTGTCTTAAGACGACAACATTACAAACGGAAACACAAATGTGTCATCTTTAATAGTTAAGCTTATGCTTCGAGTATGAAATTCTCAGTTGTCTTGATCACAGTATGGTTCACATATATAATGAATAGTATAATTTTTTAATTTCTTTTTTGAACGATAAACAAGAAGGTATTGCTTCGAAGCCGAGAGCAAAAATTTATAGCAAGAAAACAATGCATTTGTGTAGACCAATACTTGATCAGGGTCTATGCCATCAGGATTATGGAAGCAATTTGTATCATACTATAAATGAATATGACTAAAAGAATCTTAGGAACTATGAATACTTAGTGGATAATAATTGTAGCAAAGAATAGTACTTTAAATTTAGATATAAAACTGTATAAAAATGTTTCTAGCAGGGTAATAGAATTTACAATGCAACTCACCCATGCTATCCCTTGAAGAGCACTTGAGATCTTAAGGAGTAGCTTCCTAGAACGCAGTTCCGTGAAAGATGCACAAGAATGTTCAATCATCATGGTCAATAAGTAGGCAGGGCTGAGTCTGAAACGAGAATCTGGCTCATCCATACAATGAATGACGGCATTCAATAGTTCGTCTTCAACATCGTATGCATAAGCTAAAGTGGTGCTACTGCGCTTAAATTTGGTTTCCTTTTCACACGAAATAACTGTATCTTCTAACAAATCTGTGCTGTGTACAGTTGATTGATCCAATTCTTCGGTTGGTTCAAATGCCTCTCCTTGTTTTACCAAAATAAAATCAATGTCTGTTTGGACTTCTCGGTTCATCATATCATTTTTCGATTTCAACGTAACTTGCTTTAACGAATCAAGCCAAGTTAGTTTCAATTGTGAATCTTTAATTTCTGACGAGTTTTTAAACAAGAAACAGTAATCGTTGCCTAGCGAAAGAAGTTGACCAGGTTTGATCAATGTAGAATGTTCTATATTGACACCATTGATGAAAACAGCAGCTTCGGGTGCAGGATCAACAAACATAGAAAAGTTCACCTCATCAATGTTAGTTTCTTGTTTACCTTTCTTCTTATCAATGGCAACTTTCCTGTGAATATAGCAATGCTTAGCAAACAAATCAGGGGCATAAAGACATACATCTGGCTTTTCAACATTTTTTTCATTGGATGGATTTCCGATAGTTATTGTGTTTTTATCAAGTAAATGCAACATGCTATCAAGGTCTACATTGTAACCTTTTAGAAGCAGTAAAAAGGGTGATGCGTTTGGAGCAACCCACTGCTGCCGACCTGGAACCTTAGCAGTGTCTAATTGATTACCTTCTTTACTGCCATTGCTGGATATACGACTGACAATCGCATGACTATTATCTCCAGCAGAAATTTCATTTAGTAAGCTGTCATCTCTTTTATGATACATATCACCACCGCTTATAATACTTGAACGTTCAGAGTCTGTCTGATCCATACTAGGACTAGACAAGAAGGAATCTCTGTTAAGATTATCAGCTGTGTTGATGAAGAAAAAGCTTGATTCCATTTCTATCTTTTTTATAAGCTCGAATCGACGCAATCGGCCATCAGCTGGTTTCCAAAGCGACTGAACAACAAGTGGTTTTTCGTTTTCGTTGACAACTCTCACATACTCAGTCACCCACTGGGCTTCTTCGAAATCTCTCTGTTTATTATTCCTATCAATTTTAAAATGTCCAACAACATCACAAAGGACAAAGTCATTTGGATTCGCATGCTCAAGACCATATTTCTCCAAAGCTTGTTTAACGACCTCTTTAGCAGGGGAGATGGTCGAAGCACGAACACTTTTGTAATTAGACCCTGGAGATACATGGTCGCCAAAGACTTTTAAAATTCCGGGCGCAAGCCTATATGTAGAAAGCTCAGTGCTTTCTTGCTTATTAGCGTTCTTCTTTTTGCGAACCATTGATGCAATGTGCGAGAAAGACCGGGTTCGTTTGGTTTTCTTCGATTTTTCTTCCGTGTTCCTTGATTGCTGTCTACTTGTGTTAGTTACGGAAGATGATATACTGACATTTTTCATGTAATCATTTTCAGAATTGGTCACGTTCTTCGAAGGGGAAATTACGCTATTTTGGTGAACTTGATCCGTTACAGGTTCTAAATTTCCGTCAAATTCAGGTTCTTGTGGCTGAGTCGAATTTCGCTTCTCCGGTACAGAAGGTTCTTCTCTGTCTTGAAGTTTTGATTTCAAACGAAGGACGAATCTTGGTATCTTTAGTGCATTTATGGCGATAGCAAGCGGACAATCGCTGTCATCAAGGGCAATTTCATCTAAAAACAAATAAATTGCGATTAAACAAAGCAGGGAAATAAGTAAATACTCAACACAAGTTAATTATTCAATATCCGTTAGCAAGCTAATGACTGAATATCGGAAACGAACAAACGATTAAATAAAAAGTTAAATAAAGAAGGCATGCCCGTCAATCGTTTCCGTGATGTCCCACGTTTCGCAATTTGATTTGAAAAAGGCGCATGGGTTTGAGTCTCTATAAAATGACTGGGATCAGCGAAAACTTGTGCGTATGAATATCGCCTTAAATCCTTAGGTGCGATAAAATCGATTGTGTCTTCCTTTTCAAAACAACTAGAAAATGCTTAGACACCAGGTGCGGAAGGGTCCATTTTGCATGCCAGTCTCTTTTTCAAATGCTTTCCAAATCAATCCTCAAATTCAATAGAAGCAATATTAGCCAATTTTTATATATAATTTGCATTTACATATGGGATACATTGCGTATTTGATAAGCTAATTTGGGACAACTATTACATTTTTTACCACCCATGATTCGCATAATATTTTTTAGTTACTTTTATGATGAATTTGCAAAAAAATAATCCGTAAAAAGTCTGTAATCTGTAAAGTTACTTTATTTTGATATTTTGGATATGGAGTTTGTCCCAAAAACAAGATACAAAATAACAAAATGCACAGTCAGACGATCCTCGAATAGCACCTCGCTTGGATAAGCAAAGAATTGGAAATCAGAAAAACTGAAAAAGGTCTTGGCGCTAAAATAACTGTATACTGTATGTGAGTTCCCGTTGATATACTCAGACCAGGCTACAAATAACGAGGTAGGTATCACTAGCAGATTCCAGGAGATTGATTCTGCCAACTAGAAACACATTAGGATGGTATAGTATAAAATAAAGCCTTATGTGGTTCGTAGGAAGGATGGATGACGTTATAGTGCCCTGCTAATCGACTGCCGTCTTATGAGTGCCCAGATGCAATTTATTTATTTCCATTTCGTTATTCACGCTCCCGAGACATTCAAGACATTACGTTCTCAATACTTTAAAAATATTTATTTTCGCTCAACGAACGAAAATAAATAGCAGCGAAAAGATTCCAGGCAATAATGACTAGCCTACAAAGCAAACTGGAGAGCCGGAGAGGGAAGTTAAACTTCGATCTTCGATCAATCTGATGCCGGTTTCTCGACTTAAATCAAACTCTCAAAGAATAACCAAAGTTATTTACTGGCTGTCACTACTTCTCTTTATGTCAGGCAACCCAAAATCCAGGGCTTGGTCATTTTAAAACATACCTTTATAAATACAGGTTTACACTCACGATAATTCCATAATATTGAGAAGTTTTCTCGTCAACCAACTCGCCTCAATAATGCCACTCATACATTCCTACCAACGATTTGGTGACCCAAAATATGTATTTTTATACACACCTGCGATATCATAACAAAGCAAAGCTAGCAAGTTGCAATTGTCCAAATCAAACAGCAGAAAAAGTTAGGTCAATTTTTGCCTTCGGGCCTAACCCGGAGCGTGACAGACAATCAATATCTTGTTACGTGCAAAACCTCGCTCATGTTATGACATCGCTTTCTGGTAAACGTCAAATTTATTTTCGACAGGTTTTATTTATATCGACGGGGTTGAGAAAATATAATAGTCAGAATTAAGGCCACATAAATGTTCGTCTTTATTAAAAAAAATATTAGCAAGAAAAAATTAATAAACAATAGTAAATAATAATTAACAACAAATAAGTAGTAACTGAAGGTGAAATTCACTTAATTTTTTACAATGAGGGTCATACATCAGAAGGAATGAAAGCAGGGAATGGGAACAAAAGCATGAATTTTTGTGACATTAGTAACATTATTCTTTTCTGTAAGTTCTTGATTGGTAGTTTGAGTAACATTCCATAAAAGTTGAAAAGGCCTTTCCCACCTCAAAAGGGCATGGTCCCAAAAAATCAGTGCTCCTGGCACCTCAGAGCTCACCCCTGGTTGTCATCCTGGTGTCCATGGCCTCCTAATGGTAGCTCTGGGGATGAGCCCACCTTTGCAACAAATATTTTATTTGGGAGTTACTAGCTTAGTATTTTGCAATGGATTTGACACTTGCAAACAAAATAGCAGACTTGTGAACCATTACAAGTGAAACAAAATCAATGATGTCTGATTTTTTTTTTGATTAACAAAGGCCCTCAAATTCTCTTTCTAGCCCTAATCAGTATCCTGTTTTTTGCAGTACAAACAGATGTGAAAAAATAATGGACCTTTTATTACTACCCAGATAAATAAATATGAACTAATACCATTACCAAAAATGACTTATTTTAGGATTGGTTACAATACATTTGAGTTAAGAAACAACAAAGGAAAAAAGGACAAACAAGCAGACCAAAACACTAGATTATTGAACAAACTAAAAAACTTCACAAATTTTTATGAAAATTGAAGAAAATCATTGTCTGACTTAAAGGTAATTGCTGTCATCATATGCCAATACTTCAATATCCAAATTCTAGAAAACAATGGCTTTCTGAACATTCAGAACTAAAAAAAGTAATATCTTATGTAAACTAAACTGAAAATACGATCCAAAGCAATCTTATTTATTTTGAAGAAACAGCAGCTTCTATATCTTGAGAAATAGAAAAAAATAGCAATGCTGTTGAAATTTACAAGAATGCTGGCATGTTAAAAGTTGAAAAACAAACACATTTTGAGAAAGACACAATAAAACTTCATCACTGAATTTGAAAAGTCTTTCTAAATCAAAGAGATTGTCCCTTTGAGCAAAACTAGCTACAGCAAATTTAAGGCACGAACCAGCTGAAATGCAAAATATTAGGTTAAAAATTCACTTTGTTCTGTATACTTTATAAAAAATTGATTGGCTCTGTAATAGGATGCTCCTTTGGTCCATCCCAGAATTTTTAGTGAAGATTCAAGAACTTTTGCAAAAAATTTTGAAAATTTTTCATGGACATTCTGATTACTTCCAGTTGGTTTGCTTGATCATTGGTTACTGCTAGGCCTATAATCTTATTCACAAATCTGCTTAACAACTTTGAGATTTACTATTAGAGGTTCATAAGTGGATAGGATGAGAATCAAGGCACAGACAATTGGTTTACACGAACAAGGCTGAACCACTGGGCTACATGACCAATTGCTGCTATGTTATTGCCATTTTATAGACCTTTAATAAGGAAGAAATGGTCAAGCTGTGGTGAAGCCTATTGCTATGCTCTTTTGCAAAAGGAAGTGAATATGTAACTATATATTATATATGCATTAAGATATATCTGTTCTGCAAACACCACTACATTATGTACACATTCTTTGTTATTAAAAATTGTTTGTTTTTATTATTGTCATAACAGGACAAGCTAGGGTAGGTATAAATTGGTTTTGATGATAGGCCTTATTTAAATTACAGTACTCTAAATTAGACAATGCAATATCACACCTATTTTACTTTAACAGCTGTTTTGATATACCAATCTTGTCATAATCTATATGAGATCGCTGCAATAAATATGATGGCTGCACCAACCCAAAAAAAATCTAGTTTGTTTACCGAAGGCCTAAGTTAGGTACCTGGACTATAGTTTGTTAACGTACCTGTAATTGAAAGTACCAACACGATGGCGATCAAGCAGGCTTACCTTTACGACCTTATACTGTAGAACGAGAAGAAGGCCAACTGCGGCGGTAGCTACAAATTTTACTCCTTAAATAAGACTTCTTGAATCATTACTATAAAACATGATTGATAGTTTTCTTTTCAAAATGCTACAAAGCATATGTCAAGCTGTGAATTTTCGTCAGTTGTAATCTATTGATTTCAAAGTAAATAATCTTGAAACTTCGTGAAAAGCCGACAAACTTCCTGATTGAGGAAAAGCTAAGCTGCTGACTAGAAAAACAAAAAACACTTACCGACTTCATGTACGACGTAGAGTGTGTAGTGACAGGTCTCTTCTTCAAAATTGAATTTACCAAGTAATATAGGCAGCAGGTCAGCCACTCTTGTTCTATTTGTAATCTTCACTGCCTTTGTCAGCTCCTGGCTTCCATCTTCAAAATAAAACCGAACTGCCCCTTCGTAATTGAGTTCCTAAAATCAAAACGAGATCAATTGTCTACGTTTGCCACAGGCAGGAAACCCCCGGCTTAAGGAAGCAATAGGATGAAATGGTGTCATCAAAATACTGTACATACGGACAGTACACAAAAATATGTGGCAAACGAGTGCGGGGGTAAAAGTGAGAATAAAATAAACGAACATCGAACATCCACCCTGGATCAAAGAAATTAATATCTTCTCTAGTCCAGCTTTAAGTTCGGATTTTTTTTAGGATTTCTAAGTTTATAATGAAGGAACCTTGCACCCTGTCGGGTTAACCCATTATAAAATAATTGTAGAATAGTAAAAATACACGGAATAAAATGGTAGAAAGCGGA
>WUAR02132223.1:0-18332 GCA_015164055.2 Chrysaora achlyos
ATGAGGTCAATGTCAATTTGGAAGAGATTTGCTTCCCTAATTTCACATCTAGGAACTAAACACCGAATTATATTTGCCGATGTTAGGGTTAGGATGAAAGGTCAATGAATAACTTCTAACCATTTTATGTCGGACAAATAATTACCAGTGAAGTATACTAATAAGGACAAAATAACAAACTCAAACAAATACAACCCCGAGAAACGCGTTCGCCAATCTTTAATAGCTACTACTAATAGGGTTTCTTATAATACAAAATAATACAAATTGTCCATATAATACAGATATAATAGTAACTCGTGTGCATGGCACAACATCTTCAAATATAAACAAAAGAACGAACTGAACGAAGGATTCATTTCGCATGTAACACACCTGTTTCGGTTAGTGCAGGGCCTATTCAAATTAAATTAGTTAGCAATCATGAAATTCGCCCGATCTCACGGCTTATTCAACAAAATAAATTCGAAGTTATACGTCTTGGAGAATACAATCCAGAACTCGTGAGGTCTCAATCTCCTACTTCATCACGGAAATTTTCGACAAGCTGGTGCACAAAGTATGAGGCGCTCACAGGGTGCAGTCAGAATAAAAATTAATCTTTTTCCCTGCCTTCTCCCTGCATCTTATTCTCCAACAGGAAGTTTCCATGATTTCTTCAAATGAGTTTTTCTTGCAAACCTTTTTCAAATTGTTCTACTGTGGAGAACAATTGTTTTTTGTTTAGTTGTTTTTGTTTAATTCATGCTTGAATGGACACGGACGAGGGCGTGTGAGGGAGAAATGTGATTTTGAGATTCTGGGAGCGTTCAAAAATTCAGATCTTTCATTTCAGGAATTCTACCTACCGTGAGATCAAAAGAGATAAATAATCGTCGTGTTCATAAAAGTATCTTATATTCTACTGTATTATTGCGGCTTTTTACTTATTTGCTGTTTTATATTGTTCTGTTTGTTTTCTACCAAGTATTGTTTCTACGTGTCGTCCCTAAATAACGGCCTAAGTTTAGTATTATCAGAATCATTTGCGAGTATTTGTGGGAAGCAAGTTTCAAATTCACCACAAAAGTGGCACCCCAGATGGGAGAATTCATGTGATATAAGCTTTGTGTGATATACTGGATATAAACTTAGTAATTCTAATCTAAAATTGGCAACAACAAGAGGAAAAACGAAAAAAGCAGAAAAGGTTTTTCAGACAGAAGCAACGGGGGCTGATTAGAAACGACAACATAGCGGAATTAATAGCTAAGAAAAAACTAGTCAAAACAGTTTTAAAGAAATTATCTTATTTTAACAAGACAACAAGGGACATAATGAGTGAAGGAAAAATTGACCAGATAGAGCGACAACATGGTCTTTTGAAAATAAAAGTGAGTGAAGTTTATGATCTAATTCATGATATGCAAGAGTTGTTTATCGAAATTGAGGAGGATGATGACGTGATTGATGGCTGGACAACAGAAACGATAATAAGCCTACAGCCATTTGAAGCATCTGTGTCTGAACTGGAATCACAGATTAAAGCCGAAGAAGTAAAAAAAAAAAACTGGAAAAACAACGCAAAAAAAAATTTGAATATGAAACTGAATTGAGAAAGAGATTTCAACAGGACGAAATCAAAGCCGAGAATGAAAAACAGGCACGCAAGGAAAAGTTTGCACTAGAGCTAGAAGAAAGGAAGCTGAAAATAGCAGAGAAAACAAAAATTAAAACAAAATTACCCGATCTCCATTTTACAAAATGCCAGGGAACACATCTGGATTGGGTCAGATTTTGGAGCCTTTTTGAGACACAAATAGATCAAACACCCATGAGGGAAGAGTATTTGAAAGAGCTAGTGGTGCCAAAAGTAAGGTCTACTATTGAAAAGCTCCCTCCTGATGCTGAAGGTTACAAAAGAGCTAAAGATATGCTAAAAGAAAGATATGGGGACACCTCTGAAGTAGTTAATGCCCAGATTCAGCAAATCATGGCATTACCTGTCATCCATGGGTCTTCCAGGCCAAAAATTCATGATTTTTATGATTAGTTACTCTATCATGTACAAGCCCTTGATACACTTGGCCGACTAAAAGAAGTTACAGGGAATGTGAAAATGACCTTGGATAAGCTAGATGGCATCCGTCCTGATCTGACAAGATTAGATCCAAAATGGAGAGAATGGAGTTTTCAGGACTTGGTGAAAGCTCTACATGAATGGATAGAGAGAAACCCGTTGCAGTATGGTGATAAGCAAGGAAAACCATTTTCAAGAGAATTCAAATCTGAGAAAACATTTGCTACCAGAGAGCCTGTAGGAAGGCAAAGACAATGTTTCTACTGTGAGCAAAGTGATCATAAAGCAGTTGACTGTCCATCAGTATCAACAGTGGAGGAAAGAAGAAAAACACTAAGTACTAAGAAATTGTGTTTTAACTGTGGAGGAGATAAGCATCGTGCAAATGATTGTAAAAGCAAATTCAGTTGTCAAGTCTGCCAGAAACGACATCACACATCGATATGCAATAAAAAACAAAGGGATCAGCTGTTGACAGCAACAAATCAGTGAAAGATTATACATCCAGTTGTGGTTATTTGTGTTGAGGGAATCAAATGTATAGCATTATTGGATACAGGCTCAAGCAGCTCCTATATATCATCAACCCTCATAGAGATGACAAAGAAACATCCAGTGCGCCATGAATATAAATCAATTGAGATGATGATGCAGAAAACAAGCAAGAAGATGGATCTGTATGAATTACAAATCAATGATATGAATGGGAAATTTGGCATCTAAACAAAGTTGATCGAGATGATCTTCTAACAATACCAAACTCACAGTATGCAGAAGTAATTCAAGAGAATTCACATCTCAAAGGTGTAGTGATGGATGGTGAAGATTCAAAGGACAAGCTACCTGTTCCCGTGATATTGGGAGCTAATGATTATGCACTTATCAAGAGACCAACACCAACAAGAGTGGGAGATATGATACGACCCATCGCAGAGTATACAAAGTTTGGCCTGTACTATCATGTCACCTGGCCAGGGAAGTTTTCAGACTACCCTGATGTTTGCAAGAACCTCCCAAGAGGACTACATGGACATGTGTAGCCTTGATGAATTGGGTCTAAAAGATCATCGTGAAGGAGACCAAGAGACAGTGTTTGAAGAATTTAAAGAGCAATTAATGCAGCGATCAGATGGAAAATATGAGATATCCCTTCCATGGAAACAAGGCCATGTTAAACTACCATCAAACTTTAATCTGGCAAAGGGCAGATTTAATTCGTTATTGAAGAGACTAGAGATTCAACCAGATATGCTGAAACCCTATCATGAAATCATTGCAAATCAGTTAGAAGAGGGAATAGCTGAGAAGGCACCTGAGAAACCTACAGGGACAGAATATTATATTCCACATAAAGGTGTAGCGAGAAAGAATGCGGAAACAACAAAACTCCGCATAGTCTATGATGCTTCTGCCAAAACAAGCAATAATTCACCCTCATTGAATGAATGCTTAGAGATTGGGCCACCACTTCAAAAGAACATTCTAGATATCCTGTTGAGAGCAAGGTTCAAGCCAGTGTACCTAGCTGGTGACATAAAACAGGCCTTCTTGCAGATAGTGATCAGAGAAGCAGAACGTGATGCATTGAGATTCTTCTGGGTAGACAACCTTAAAAACAAAAGCACAGAAATCTACAGAGTGACAAGAGCCTTGTTTGGGCTAGGATGTAGTCCTTTCCTTTTGGGAGGCACACTTCAGCAACACTTTGAAAGGTTCAATGAAAGGTACCCAGTTTGTACAGCAGAGCTGAGAAATGGGACACATGTTGACGATATAAATATTGGAGCCTGCACAATAAATGAGACAGAGAAAATGAAACAAGAGGCTGTTGAGATATTCAAAGATGGAGGGTTTTCATTACACAAATGGCACTCTAATGTTCCAGAGTTGGAAGGAGATCTCACTAACTCTTTAGATCAGACATTTGCAAAAGAAAGTTTGGGGACAAGACAGTCAGAAGTGAAGCTCTTAGGCCTTATGTGGGATAAGGCTGAAGAAAGTTTATCTGTTATATTTCCGAAGACTGAAGAACTGCCAACAAAAAGAGTAGTACTACGGACAATTGCAAGAATTTATGATCCTTTCGGGATTGCTTCACCAGTTGTTTTAACGGCGAAGATCATATTCAGAGAGCTTTTGATAGAAAGATAGCTTGGGATCAACCTCTTCCAAGTGATCTGGAGAAAAGATGGCAAACATGGTTAAAGAATCTTCAGAGCGAGCTGAGAGTTCCCAGGTCGATCCCAGTCAAGAGAGAAGACATCACCGCCATCGAGTTACATGGGTTTTCAGATGCCGTTGTAAAGCAAGGAGATGACACAAAACAGGGAATACTTGTTTCAAAATCACGATTAGCGAAAGGAGACCTCACACTTCCCAGACTAGAGCTTGTCAGCTGTCACATGGTAGCTAACTTACTAGCAAATACCATTAAAGCTCTTGAAAAGTTCAAGATAGCTGGGAAGTATGCATGGACTGATTCTACTGTTTGCTTGCATTGGATTCGAGGTGATGGAGCCTATAAGCAGTTTGTTATGAACCGTGTGAAAAAGATCACAGAAAAAAACTTTGAACGGAGACATGTGCCCACATCAGATAACCCTGCGGATATTGGGAGCAGAGGCTCTGCCAATCTTTAGCAGAACGACCAGTGGATGGTGGGTCCACAATTGCTAAGCTTACCAACTCAGTGGCCACCAGAGATAGTCCCTCGAAAGTCTGAAGAGCCAGAAACTGAAGCCAAACTTGTGAAAGAAATCATGAGTGTTTCTGTCGATAGAAAGCAAGATGTGATGGACAAGCAGAAAGCGAATAATCAGCTGTGGAAGACTGCCAGAATCTTATCATGAATGAAATGCTTCATCAGTAATTGCAGGCAGAAAAATAAAGTAACAGGACCACTTGTTACCGATGAAACAGAAGAACAGATCAAGTTTCTAATAAAACGTGCGCAAAAGGATTCAGAGAACACAGAAAGTTTCAAAATTGACTGTGGAAAAATTAATTTGCGAAGAGATGAAGATGGCATATTTAGATGCAAAGGCAGGATTCAAAGGGATTACCCAATCTACATGCCAATCAGAAACCCAATGGAAAAACTTTTTTTGCTGCCTCGAATTGGATAAAAAGAGTTACACGAAGTGAAAAAATGCAAGATTACCTCGCCCAACATAACATAGGATGGCAATTCAACCTCTCCAGAGCAAGCTGGTGGGAAGATATGTTCGAGAGAATGGTTGGGATCGTAAAGAGTGCGCTTATAAAGCTATCGGATCTGCCAAGTTGACTTTCAAAGAGATACAAGAAGTGTTTTTGGATGTTCAGATTGTTGTCAATAACCGACCTTTGTCGTATTGCGAAGACGATAAACAATTACCAGTACTGACACCCAACACATTGATATTCGGGAAAGCAAATTACGTACCTGAGGAACAGCCGTCTGAGAAAGAAGACAAAGATTTTACGAAAACGTGCTAAATACGTTGTAAAGAGTCGTTATGGAAGAAATGGCAATCGGAATACTTGAGAGCCTTACGTGAAAGACATGATGCTAAAGACCCAGGTAGAGAGACTAAGCTGAAGAGAGGAGATATAGTAATGATCAAAGGAGAAGAGAAAAATCGATCGAATTGGAGAGTTGGCGAAGTTACGGGACTCATAGTTGGACGAGACGGCGTCGCAAGAGGAGCTAAGATTCAAACAGCTAAATCGGACATTGAGCGCCCCTTACAACACCTTTACCCGTTAGAGCTGAGCTGCGATTTAAAGAACAGACACCAGTGAAGCTTGACGCTGAAGCAGAAGCTTTCAGGCCAGTGAGACGCACTGCGGCGGTAGCTGCTGAGAACATTCGCGGAACACTTCAGTACGAAGGAGATGAAGCCTTGTGAATTTATATTGTGACACTATATTTGACACCTTTGGTTCAAATAGGGGGAGAGTGTAGAGAACAATTGTTTTTTGTTTAATTGTTTTTGTTTAATTCACGCTTGAATGGACACAGACGAGGGCGTGTGAGGGAGAAATGTGATTTTGAGATTCTGGGAGCGTTCAAAAATTCAGATCTTTTCAATTCAGGAATTCTACCTACCGTGAGATCAAAAGAGATAAATAATCGTTGTGTTCATAAAATTTCAATATAATCGTATTGACAACCACTTAAAAAGTATCTTATATTCTACCGTATTATTGCTGCTTTTTACTTATTTGCTGTTTTATATTGTTCTGTTTGTTTTCTACCAAGTGGTGTTTCTACGTGTCGTCCCTAAATAACGGCCTAAGTTGAGTATTATCAGAATCATTTGCGAGTATTTGTGGGAAGCAAGTTTCAAATTCACCACACTACTCGCTTTCATGTTGCTTATCATCTAGAAACAGAAAATCTCCTTGTCTGAAAGGAAATGAAAAATCAAGGCAGAAAATATACTAAATTTCCAAGGCTTTACTTCTCGTATGTTGATGTAGAGTGTAATTATTTGAAATACTAACTTCTGTTAAATGTAGCATTCTCTGTCACAGCTATATTTGAGTTTTTCTAGGGTAGTGCGAAGTCATTGTAACTAGTTGTGTAAATATATCATATTTATAGGCAAAGATGTCAGAATAAACATAAAAATTATACAGTTTTAGAAATAGGTATCTTGCAAATCATTACCCAACCTTTTGGCATGGAATATCAAGCCTTATTAATATATTTAAGAAAAATAAAGGCCTTAATTGTTAAGATACATTGGAGGCTGGCATGACATTCTTAAGTGGGAGATTCTGCCAAAGTATTTTAAACATATGAAGACAGCTATGTGGTAAAATTACTCTCTATATACAATGGACAAGAGTAATTTACAGAACAAAGCTACTCAAAATAACTGGACTTGAACAGTGATGGTGTTGCCATGCAAAAAGATTAATCCAGGAACAAGCTACAGTTTTATCGTATTACGTCCAGTGTCAAGAAAGGCAATAAAAAATTATGATGTGTTGTAGTCAGTTTATTATAAGGGTAAGGCAGGAATATGAAATAACAACGCAAAACATATCAAGGCTAATACATTTGAAGAATGTCAGTTGAACCTAACTAACTAACTAACTAACTAACTGAGGTTGAGGGCAAGCTCGAGCCAATATGATGTAGCTCCAAACATCTTGGTCCATCATGACTGCTCGTTTATTTGTCTTTTCTTTGAGATTTGTATCGCCTTCCAGTACATCAACAGCTCTTCTCCCCCGGTTTCGTTGACCTCAGTTGAACCTTCGATTATTGGGAACTTTGCTATTAGTATGATTAAAAATTTGAAATTTATTGAATATAGCAAAGAAATTGCATAAATACAACGGCCAAAATTAACTCCTCTATTGGTCAGGTAGGAAAGTAGTCCTAATATGGCATGTAAGATAAACAGCCGAGTGAATGTCTCACAAAGACTACAATGGTCGTGAGAGGTGAATGATGTGTAGGCAATTGATATTCTCTGTAGATTAGAATAGTCCAATCTCTGCCTCGAAAGGGCCAAAAATGATTATTACTGCTCTGCTATACAGTTACATAAATTTATCATTTCACAAAGCAGGTTAAAAAGTCTACCAGCTCAAAGAAGCTAATGTGGACCTGCTTTAACTAAAAACGAAGCAAAATAACTATTACATCACGAGTAAAAGATAAAGTGTTAAAATTGTTTAATAGAAGTTGAATAGTATTTGAAATCTTTCTCTATATTTCACCTTGTGTACTGGCAGATGGCAGGTCATTGATATGTAAACAATACAGCTCAGGGCCTCGTAAGGATCCAAGGAACCCAAAACCTAACATGTTTAGTTGGGTCATGTTTTTAAGATAATCCATAATCGAGGCGTGTAAATTTCCAGAAATTTCACCTGCTTGCAATGCAATTTATACGACAGGATTTCATGGAAAACCGTATATATAGTTTATAAACACAACACCAACATTCATGATGAGTAAATTCTTCCTTGTTTGCCATACTTGCTTCAATATTGGGGGAAACAGTGTGTAGAAATCATCTCTATCGGGTGGCCTATAAACTGTTCGAATGAGTATCTTCTAAGAGCATAGTGACAATTCTTTCTATTTTGTTTCTATGCTATCTCTTTTGTATTTTTCTATATCAACAATGTTCAAGCTATCCACAAAGTAGATTGCGTCCCCACCTTCCTCTCTGTCTATTTTATCACTCTGTATGATCTCGTATCCATCAATATCAAGTTCACGGTCGTCGATCATATCTGTTAGAAAGGTCACTTTGTAAAGGATCTATGTTTGCATGTTGTAGCAGCAGTTTGACTTCATTTATGGTTCTTACGAGACTCCAGACGTTCATATGTGCCACTACTATTCATGGACCTTGTGTTTTAACTTTCAGATTTTCGCAAGCATTGATAGTATTTTCGATGTTTTCTAAAGGGTCTATTTTTATTACGTTCTGTTGCAACACTATATTGAGACAAGCTGGACAATTGCAAATAGAATTTGCTGTTTGTTTTTACCACCTTGTAATGCTGGGCGTAGTGCCACTGCATTTTATGTGGTAATGTTTATCGCAACTCTTGCATGTCAGGATGTTCTTTGCAACAGTTTCTTTACAATTATTGCATGTTTGCACTACGTATATGCGTCATGGACATGTGCTATGCCCAATTCATTGGCCCGTCAACGACTAGCACCCCTAAAAGATATCATTTTCCTCATAGAAGTTGTGTGATATTGCGCCATATTTTGTATCTGCATCCTTTATTATAGTCGATCGTTGTTGTATATATAATTAGTTCACTGCCAGGCCATTGACGTGGATACCCAGGGACCTCTGATTAGCTAAACTCACTAACAGCCACCTTCTCAGGTAGCCTATCACCAAAATACTTACTAAAATACGCCCCAAAACTGACATAGACAAGAACAGAAACGTAACTATCGCTATTGTGCGGTTCAAGGCGAACAGAACAATGCTAAATCATTTAATTTCTATCAGGCACTTGTTTATTAGACCAGAACCATTTAAAGAACTAGGAAGAATCTTGACGGATGAATTGCTTAAGTTCTACAAAATTGTGTTATATAAAGCGAAAAAGTTAATTTGGCATGCTGTTCAATCTCCTATAGGCATGGCAAGAAACTTCTGGGTAGGTTGAATTCATTAAAACGTTAGAAACACGGAAGCCTGGGCATCGTTGATCTTCCGGCGATGACAGATCGGCATGCGTGCGTAATTATTGACTGTCTTTGTGCTCAGTTTATTTTTAGAACAACGCTGACCTGTGACGTCCGAAGATGCAAAAGCGATATCAAATGAATAAGGGACATGCCAAGTGGCCCAGCTGTAACACTGAATAACAAAGGTGTGAATATGATTAACATTAGCCGACATCAAGTCATGAGCAATAATAGAAAATTTTGGACCAGAATGAGAAATATGAAATCCATGAATAAAACTAAGAATCAAACTATGAGCAAGAGGCGGGCGGGATATAACGATAGCAAAGAGAGCTAACGTTACCAAGGGTATATGATACATGAACCCATGCAAGAAATTCACAATGTCACTGCTATGTCACTCAATCCTTCCTGCAAGAAAAATGATCATGGCTTTGCCGTCATTCCACCATTGCAGGCCACTAATGTTTGGTCAATTGCTGAACATTGGCAGCAGCTGTTAACAGAAGATCTATCACCATCTGCCTTGCATTGGGGATGGTTATGCATCGAATCACAGGTAGTAAAGAGGCAATTAATCTGCTTAGCAAATCTGGCGTTACACCCAGTTATACTACAATCCTCGAAACAAGCAAGAAGTGGGCTCAGGATACAACAGCAGAGTAGCAGCTAGGGGGGGGGGGGTAATTAATTAACCCCTGAATATATCCAATCAGAATCGAGAATATGAGGTCACATGAGCTTCAGAGAGAAGAATGTGGAGCTCCATCTCCAAGCTTTGCAGCATTTCACCTCCTTGCTATTTGCCTTCAATCATCCCAACTATTCGCGGTACTTGACATACAGCCACATTCTTTTCGCAAAGTTGAAAACAGAAGACCCAGATGCTTACGATGATCTGTCTGTATATGGCCCTGGAGTGAGCCCAAGCGGAGACGTATTTTCAAGCATCCCAGGAGATTTAGTGACAGAAATTTGCCCCAATCGCGAAAGTAAAATACGGGGAGAGAAGGGGGGGTGTTCAATGAGAGGTGGCTACAGCACGTCTTCTGAAGCTGTGGATAGACTCTATAAGAGCTCCCACAAATTGGCAAAGCTGAGGAAGCATATAAATGATCGACTTCTCGTCAAAACCTCAAGTACTCAAACGAAACCTCTACAGGAGCAAAAGCGAAGCATGAAAAGCAAATATTGAGTTTGATTAAAAGATTACAAACATACCATACCCCATTCGAAGGACCAGGACAAAATCTTTCAACAGGAATCGAGCTAGACCCAGCTATAATTGAGGGGC
The DNA here is from genome assembly GCA_015164055.2 of Chrysaora achlyos. Lineage (NCBI taxonomy): Eukaryota > Metazoa > Cnidaria > Scyphozoa > Semaeostomeae > Pelagiidae > Chrysaora > Chrysaora achlyos. Next base: position 10,519 of record WUAR02132223.1, read on the forward strand.
TTATTGGAGCAATGTCAGTTGGCGAGAAAATGCATCGTATTTTTTACACAGACAGTCTGCTGTCATCTCAAAAAGGGCCAGGAGAAGAAAAAGAAAAAGGCAGCCAAAGCTTTATCCGTGTTGAAAGAAGATCGCCAGACACTTGGCATGATTGTGGCAAAGTGTCACAGCAAGCGAGAGGCATTTTCCCATAGCCTAACAGAAATCCTCTCGCAATATCGACACCAGACGGCAAGCTATACCAAGGATCTAAAGCAAAATTTAGAAACTACTTAATTGAGCAAGCAGAATCAGTAATGGAGTCTCCTTCCTGTCAGGCAAAAGCATCTATGATAGGATGGCTATAATTAGAGTATCAAGTCCTGCTGCAAAATGGGGCCAATAGATGTAAAATCAACTGAAAGCATTCACTCCTCCTTCAGCTTGGCACGTCAAAGAGATAGTCGTGGTATTTGACAATTACATTGATGATCAGCAATACTAAATCAAGGAAGCAGAAAGACTCGAAAGAGGTTGCAGTCCAAGGGTTTATCTAGAATCAAATGATCAACAAATGATAGGGGGCAAGGATTTCTGGAGCTTTATGCACAACAAAGTAAACAAGGACGAGTTGATCGAGCGACTTAATGATTTTGCTGAGCATCCAGAAAAGAGAAGTCGTCTTGAAAAAGCAAGAAAAGTATTTGAAAAAGCAAGAAAAAACTCTCCGTTTACTTGAGCAGTTGGGCAATGGTATAACATTGGATGAAGATGGAGCTGCTAGTTTTACCAAATTCATCAACCAGACAATATACAGCGAGAAGCGAGATGAAGACGTTGTAACGACGAGAATAAAGCAATATGACAAACTAAGAGTAAAGACAACGCAGAGTATCTTACCAGACCCAGAAAGCATAAGATATCTGATTCAGCGAGCAAATATAGCCACAAACTACCTGAAAGCTTTAAGCTCTCCAGTTATTGAGAAGATCAACTTCTGTGAAAGTGGCTGGCAGAGAGAGGAAACTGCCTGTCTGATTCCTCTTTGGTACCCTGGGCCACAGATGCCTGCAGTTAAATATGACGAACAGAGAAGAAGGGAACACAGCACTGGAGCAGACGTTTAAGACAATGAGAGTGACCAAGAAATGTTAGCCGAAGGAGGAAATGATTTTGTAGGTGAGAAGTATGCAAGTTCAGAAGAAGAAGTTTGGGATTTCTTCGATTCAGAGAGCGACGGATACGACAGCAGTGACCCAGAATATCTTCCATGACACTGCATCCAACTTTAAAACCAGTTACTCAATGACTTTATTATTAAGCATTGTTAAACAAGCCAGTCACGCAATTGGATAAGCATTAAAAATTTTATACAAAATATGCTATCATTGAAAAAGCAAGTTTAATTTTCATAAAATGTTGTTATTTCTAGGAATGACGTCACATGACCACACCCTACTATGCCCACTACTCAATCACCTATTAACATTCAAAATCAGAAAAGAGGAGAAAAAAACATTGATAGATTTGGTAATTTGGCTGGTATTTGCAAATTTTACAGACATACAGCCTTTAAAAACAGCGAGTTATGTCACATGACCACGCCTTGCCACATCCACAACATAATCCAATGGTGACAAGCAGATTCTGAAAGAGCAATAAATTTCACTTAGGAAAAACATCACGATATATATCCGTTTTCCATATTCGAAAGATTCTAGCCATGCACCTGTCTATTAAGGGCGCATATCATCAAACGATTGAAGAAACGCAGGGGGACAGTTACAATATAATCCACAAGCAATGACATATCACTGGATGCCTGTCCAAAGACGGAGTATAAAAAATTTCGGACTTAGGCCCGTTTCGTTAATCTTTTAGGAGAGAAAAGAAAAATTGTCTGTCTTGTATCAATACATGGTACAAAGACACGACGAGGAATAACAGAAACTGTTAGTAAAGCTTTTAGGATGATGCAATGTCTAATACAGGCAAGTGACAGAAGCAGTATGCATTCATGTGAATAACCCAGGATTGAACACTAAGGAAAAGTGGGTAAATTCAAATATTCCATTGAAAAAATTCAATCAACCTCAAACGTTGACAACGTTTAAAACGGGTGCGAATTTGATATGGCTCATTAACTCACAGCTAATGTTGCCGATTGCCAACAAAATTTTTTAAAACAAAAAATTAAAAATATTTTTAGTATTTCTTAGTTGCATGTGGTTTAGAAACAATGGTAAACCATGCAAAACTATCAAACTATAACCTATCCCAAAGTTGATTATGAGTAAATTACCTTGTTTGTCCCTTTGCATTATTCTATCCGCTTGCGATTTACGTCAGGAATATACTTAACAAGATTAAATTTATTTTGCAGTCACAAAAACATCATGCAATACAATCAGATGTTCGCAAAGAAAAAAATGTTACGTGGCAGTTAACCTAAAAGCTACATGCAGATGCTTATTGACATGTAGACAAAATCAGCAAACTGGATACTTGTGTGGACGCAATGGGAAGACATACGAAAATTTATGCGCACTAAGAAGGGATGAATGCAATCTAAACAAAAACATCATTGTCCAACATTACGGCAAATGCATTATAAAAGGTAAACAACTTTTGGATTTGCGTCAACCGCTGCTTGTTGAAAAGATAAGTATTTTCCCCCCAACATGAATTACATAAAATAGCGCCATTTAGCGAAAATTTCCAAACATAAAACTATGTTGATATTTTATTTCTGTAGAGTCCTGCATTGATGCTTCAGCTTCTGATTGCCAACACTTTAAGAAAAATAGGTTCTGTGAAAAACAGAAAAGGATGATGCAGTTCTATTGTGCTAAAACATGCCGATTATGTCGTACGTATAATCTAATTCTATCTTGCCCTGCTAAATTATAATTTGCATAATGAAAAATGGCAATTAAAAAATTTTGTTATTCAATTTGGCCATTTAGGAGGAAGAGGGGAGGAATGAAAGAAGCGAAGAAAAGGGGTTACTTACTTCTCAATTAAAATTAGTTACAAATATATATATATAGTGGATGTGTAGGTTTCGGTCGTCTGTAGAAAGGGTGGATTGTAGCAAAGTAATCTTAATAGATTAGTTCTTGTGTCGGCTTCGGTCTTCTGTAAAATAAGGTGGATTGTAAAAAAGTAATCTATGCTGGGTTGCATCAGCATTGCGCGTCTATCCAGTCTAAACTACGTCTTTTGCTGTCATTCCTTAAATTATGTGACGACTTGTTATCCTGGCGTTTCCAAAGGTCTTGTGTTCTCATAACAAATGGGTAGTTTAAGGATGACAACCTGACATTTTACCCAGCACCATTTTCTGTTATTATTTGCTGATTATAATTATCATCACTTCCTTATGCTGTACACTGTATCTATTGCATGCCCTCGTGTCTACTACAAACACCAATCCTTTGTTCCATGTTAATAGTTATAGTTGTTACTTGGCTTTCAAAATGAGTTTCCGTACTTCGCGACAGAGGTTGCTAACAACCAAGGAAATTCAATCTTGCTTCATCTATTTACTTTGCGTTATTCTATGTTTAGTGTTTACTCATTGTTAGAATCGTTACTTTTTTCCTATGTATTTTTTCTCATTGCCCCCTTTTCTCAATTCTTGAAGAAAAGATACCACTTGAAGAAACCATCTTAAAGATATCCACCATTTTCAATGGCATATGTGATTTAATTTTTTTTACATGAGTTCTTGTGTCGTTTTTCGGTCTTCTGTTCAAGAGGTGGATCGTGACCAAGTATTCCTATAGTTACAGTGTTGGTCTCGGTGTTTTTGTAACTTGTAATTAAGTAATCTAAAAAGAATTATTGTATCTATATTACAACGCGCTGGTGCGAATACGTAACCAAGTTAGAAATACTATATTTACTTGATTGTACATGATTGGCGCCTTTGTTCCTACTTAGTTTTGCCTCAGAGGAGTAGATTTTAATATAGGTCCTCAATCCTGCATAATTCTAGCTCATTCAGTTCCGTGTCCTTTGTGGCAAATAACGTGCACAGAAAATCGTCCCTTGTCTTTGCTCAGTGGGACGACAGCATTCGAAAGTTATTGTTAACAATGGTCGTTGACTGTTGGAAAACACAACAAAACCAAAAAAGAGAATTGCATCGGCCTTTACTCAAAACCTCAAAGGTAAGTTACGTAAATAAAGCGACATAAAGCAAGCAGATATTCGAGGCTTTGGTTGTGAGAAAGAATTTTTCGAACATACGCAATTTGCTGCAAGCAAAGATCTGAAGCAGTATAGCGGAAGGGCCTTTGAGAAGCGAAGATGGAACTTTTTTTAGATCGAAGATGGCGAGACCCAGAGAAGCAAGTTTACAAAATAAAATAGATTCGCCACTGCCCAGGCAGTGGAGGCAGACGCCCAGGGGTGAATTGAGAAAGAGAATGAAGATACAAACATACATATAAACTTACGTGCGTTATAATATAGATGTTACTATCACGTGCCCTAAAGATCATCTCCCATATAGCTACGAAAAAGTATCTTTGCGTGCCTGATTTTTCATCTTGATTTTTCATTTTTCATTGTAAGAACTGACAATTTTTATCTACTGTATCTACTTATTTAACTGTAGTTGTGAGCCTGTGAGTGTGTTTTCCAACCGTCTCTTTATCTTTCCCTCTTGTCTTTCTTACAATGTAGTGCATCAAATACTTATATAAGTAGAGAATAATGTAAACCATCGCTTGTTCAAGGTCAGCCTGCACCTTTACCATCATGCTCTACAAGTACATATGGTTGCTGCTGGAATAGCGATGAAGCAGCTCGCGGAGAAAACCAGGAAGGATGCCAAGGTATCGTCATTCATCTATTGCTTAAATTAGATGGAACTCTGAAGTATATATTTGGTATATAGACAGAGCAAGACTAACTCCTTGAGAGGCCTGTAATCTTGACATATACTTAACTCAATACAGTATATGGATGACAGGCTTCACAACACCGTGATAAATATTTGATATTTCACTTGATGCTTCTCTACCTGTGTTATAGTTTGCAAAGACAGAAAATTCTGCAAGCAGTTTATTCCAATTTGTGGAAAAGACAAGAACAGGGCAATAATGCGACAGCTATGTCCTGTCTCCTGTGGATATTGCTAGATATGTATGTTTTTTACTAATTTCCTGATAGTCTAAATGTTAAAATTTACTGTATTTTCCCCATCGTATGCCGTTAATGAGTCTTATTTTAATATACGCTAGAAAAGGAGACAGAATACAAATTAGAAAAAATAGGGTGTATGTCACAATCATCAAAGGTCTACTAATAGCTGCTGTCTATTGTTATCAATCAAAACATACATTAAAGTACTCTGCTGTGACATTTAAAACCTGTAAATTTTTTATGCTGCAAAGGGGAGCAAGTGGTGATATATCAAAAGCCTTTTTCGTCTCTTTAAATATTATGAAATTTGGGGAATGAAGTTGAGCTAAATGGAAAGCTATCAAAAAGCTAGTATAACCATTATATATTTAATATAAAATAATTCGTTGCAAAATTTTGCATATTTCTTCAAGTTTCTAAAATAATAATTCTTATATGGCCATAGGAAAAAATTATCGCACTTTAAAGATGATTAGTCAATAAGAAAAGTAAAACAATGGCATTTACCATTTGGTTCATCACGAGAAGAAAGTTTGTTCGTTTTAAGTCGATTTTAACCATTCTAGAAGTTTCGAAGTGGTCAAATTTTATTTCATTCTGATCACAAAGCAACGGCTTTCTTCCAATATGAAAAAATAGCGACGCAGTTGCCATGATCGAAGAAGTATGGTACGCAAATATTTGCAGAATAAGGAGCATGTTTTGAAATTATGATTCAATTGTGTCAGTATCTCTGCATTTTTTGAAGGATTTCTAAAAGAGAAAAGAATTGTTTTTCATCATGATAAACCCCAGAATTTATCTTTTTTGATATACTATAAAGCCCGGCGCACACTAGAGCTTGCTGCTGAGCAAAGTGTCATTCGTGGCGATGTGCTTAGCGGAAATCTCTAGTGTGCGCCGAACACTTTTGGGGAAATTAATCATTCGTGGCAGATAACACCAATATTCAACAAGTTGAATAATTTCGGTCACGAATGAAGATTTCCTCTGTGTGTGCGCTGAACTGAAGCAGCAAGCTTACAATAGCTCCCTAAAGCGCATGCGTTGCAGTGGGCGATGTGTTCGGGAAGTGCAAAGACAAAATGGCCGAACATCAGAGCGACATGATGACCGAAATGATGCTGGAGGACAAAATTGCCGATATTTGGCCCGAATATCCATGTTTGTATGACGTGAGAACGCCGGAATTCAAAAACCGGGATATGAGAGACAAGGCTTGTCAAGAAATGGCAGAAAAGCTGCAATAATCGGGTAAGAATTACGAGTAATGTGGCTTTGTTATCATGATGAGTTTCAAATGAAAAGAATTCTGTAATATGTTCTCTCTATCCAAAGGGGGATGGGGAGTAATTGAAATATCCAGACATGGGTGCTCGATCGAAGCAATAGTACAGTACCTAAGTACTGAAAAATGCTCTTGCTATTGCCTTTCAAATCCCAAGAAACAGACTCGAAAAAGCATTGTGGTCACACGGCCACTGCCAGGAGGAAGGTTCATTTAGAACAAAGAGCAATATTATGCCACACCTATGAATCACCGGTTTTCCATAGCAAAGCAAGGAAGGTTACCACTCAAGTATTTTGTGCCTGGAGGAAGGTTGAACACTGTTCTGGACTCACCCAAATAATTAATTAAATTTCAAAGCTCAATATAAATACACTTTGCCGTACATCAAAAAGTGCAACACTAGTCACTACAGACTTTTTGACAAATAAAAATTTGTATTCTCTTGTAGTTGAATGGGTCAAAGCCAAACTGAAGGCCCCGCGAAATAGTTATACAAAAGCAAAGAAACCTAGTGCCAGTGGGAGTTCCAGAAAAAGTTTTTACTGAACTATCATATTGTTCTGCCATGGCACAGATCCGGCATTATTGAAATATGTCGTTAAAATTTCTCGTTGGGCTTTTACATTGCTTGGTGGATTTCGAGTCGAGCTGCTCTGCATGCCTGGGAGCATTTTATCATTTCCTCCATACTCCCGCAGAAACGTTATGATCTGCATTTTCAGAATCTGCAGCAGATGAGCCTTTGTTTTTGTCTACCAAGAAGTTGTGCAGACAGCAAGTAGCCAATATTACATTTGTCACTTTATCTGGAGACATTTTGATAGTGGTGAGAAAAACTCTCTATCTGTGGGCTAGAATTCCAAAAGCATTCTCAACTACTCGTCTTGCACGTGATAATCTATAATTGAAAATGCGTTTTTGATGTTCCAAGTTTCGATGAGGGAACGGTTTCATCATGTTATCTGATAAAGAAAAGGCATCATCACCAACCATATGGTAGTGGACTTTGAATTCCTTATTTCCTTGCAGACAAATAGGAGGTGGAACATCCAACAAATTTGAACTGATAGCCTTTTTTAAGGTTAATTCACTGTATCACCTGCTCGTCCTGCAGCTCCAACATCTACATAGATGAATTTATAATTTGCATCTACCAATGCTACCAGGAGAACACTAAAAAAATGCTTATAATTAAAAAATTCTGAACCACTGTAACTTGGTTGCTGGATTGCTATGTGCTTGCCATCAATAGCGCCCAGGCAGCAGGGATAATTCCACTTTGTTTCAAATTCTGTCGCAATTTCACGCCATTCACTTGCTGATGATGGGGTCTGAAATGCAAAATTGATAAAATTGCAAATAATCAACAAATTATATTTTCTTAAGTTGC
>WUAR02133334.1:0-38277 GCA_015164055.2 Chrysaora achlyos
GCACGGACGAGCGCGTCGCGATGGGGGCACCGGTCGCGCTGACCGAGCGGGACGGTGCGACACCGAGCCACCGCGATGTCACGTTGATGGACATCTCGAATCGGGGCTGTCGGCTCGTGGGCCAATCGCCCTTTACGCTCGGCACCCGGATTTCGATCGTCTTGCCGGAGTCGGAGACCGGCGAGCAGCCGCTCGCATTGGTCGGGACGGTTGCTCGGGACGGCGAAGAGACCAGCGAGGGCAGCCCCCGAGCGGCCGCCGCCGTGATCTTCGACGACGACATGGACGATCGCAGCCGCGTCGAGCTCGGCGCCGTGATCAATCGTTGGTCGATGGGTCCGCCCTCGATCGGCGGCACGATCCCCGACGGACCGCGCGTGCCGCCCTGCGAGAGCCGCGAGATCCCGGGCCTGACCCTCGACGAGGAGACCGATCCGCCGTCGACCGAGCAGGTGCGCGCGCACGAACAGACCATGCAGCGCGACATCGCTGAGGTCGAGCGTACTGTGCGCTTGCAGCGGTTTCAGGCTGCGGTGCGTGCTGAAGATCAGATTTTCAACGAGAAGCGCATGTTCTTCGCCGAGGCGGCGTTCTTTGAGATCTTTACGTTTCCGCTAGTGCAGGGCAATCCCGCCACGGCGCTGGCCGAGCCCAACACAATCGTCCTCACGGAGACCGCCGCCCGACGCTATTTCGGCGAGGCCGATCCGCTGGGCAAGACCGTGACGCTAAGCGATACGCTGGATTTCACGGTGACGGGCGTGGCGCAGGATGTACCGGCCCAGTCGCACCTGCGCTTCGACATTCTGCTCTCGTTCGAGACCTATAAGAACATGTCTGCTGCCCGAGGGCACGACCTGGATGCACTCTGGACCTCGGGTACGTTTTACACCTATGCCTTGCTCACTACGCCGGAAGCGTTTGGGGCCGTCGAGGCTCAGCTTCCGGCCTACGTCGAGCGGTACGTGGGCGATCAGGCAGGGGCGGGGGCTATCTATAGCCTGGGAATGCAACCGATCACCGAGATCCATCTGGGCTCGGATCTGCCGCAGGAGCTCGGTCCTAACGGCAGCCTCACCTATGTCTACATCTTCTCAGCCATCGCCGTCTTCATCCTGCTGATCTCATGTATCAACTTCATGAACCTCTCGACGGCTCGGTCTACGCAACGGGCGCGCGAGGTCGGGGTCCGCAAAGCGCTCGGCGCGTTTCGGGGGCAACTCGTTCGGCAGTTTCTCAGCGAGGCAGCGCTGCTGAGCGCCATTGCGTTGGGGTTGGCTGGGCTGCTGACAGCCCTGGCGCTGCCGTGGTTTAACACCTTTGCCGACAAGGCCTTGGCGTTCGACCTCGCTCGGCATTGGGGCTATATTCCGGCAGCGCTTGCTTTGGCGGGCTTCGTCGGGGTGCTGGCTGGGAGCTATCCTGCGTTTATGCTCTCGGCGTTTCGGCCTGTCCAGGTGCTTAAAGGTACTGTCCGGGTAGGGCGGCAGCGTGTGGCGTCGGTCTTGCGGCGTTCGTTGGTGGTGTTCCAGTTTGCACTGTCGATAGGCATCATCGCAGGCACAGCGGTGGTATGGCAGCAGGTGGACTATATGCAAAACCGCAACCTCGGCTTCGATCAAGAGCAGATACTCGTCGTGCCCTTCAACTGGGAGCAGGTCGTCGTCGAGCGCTTCGAGACGCTCAAGGCCGAGATGATGCAAGCCGCATCAGTGCGACAGGTGACAGCCTCCGGCGATGTGCCAGGCCGTATGTTCACCGCGATGGGCTACTGGCTCGAAGGGATGCCAGACGATGAGCGCGGCGGCATCAACGCGCTTATCATCGACCCTGACTTTGCTGAGACGTACGGGCTAGAGATGATTGCCGGGCGCGACTTCTCGCCCGATCTGGCCGCCAACCTGGGCGAGACGTTTATCCTCAACGAGGCCGCTGTTCGTGAGATGGGCCTGACGCCTGAAGAGGCTATCGGCAAGCAGTTCCGCATGAACACGACGGGGCCAATCATTGGGGTGGTCAAAGATTTCCACTTTGAGGGGGTGCAGAAGAGCCTGGAGCCGCTCGTGATGACCGTCTGGCCGAGTTGGTTTGGCTATGTCTCGCTCCGTCTCGATACCGCCGACCTGCCCGCGACGTTGGCGCACATCGAGCAGGCGTGGAAGACCGTCGTGCCGAGCCTCCCATTCGACTACTTCTTCCTTGACGAAGACTTCGCCCGGCACTACCAGGCTGAGGCGCAGTTTGCTCAGGTATTCATGGCCTTCGCCATCCTGGCAATCTTCATCTCGTGCCTGGGGCTGTTTGGCCTCGCCGCCTTCACTGCCGAGCGGCGCACCAAGGAGATCGGCGTACGCAAGGTGCTCGGCGCATCGGCGGCGCACATCGTGTTCCTGCTCAACCGCGACGTGACGCTGCTGGTGATCGTGGCGGCCCTCTTCGCTGCGCCTGTGACCTACGTTGCCATGAGCGGCTGGCTGGAGGCTTTTGCCTATCGCATCGACCTCTCTTGGGGCCTCTTCGTCTTGGCAGGGCTGGCCGCCCTCGCGGTGATGTGGCTGACGGTGGCCTATCAGTCCATCAAAGCGGCCCTGACCGACCCGGTGAAGGCGTTACGGTATGAATAGCGGAGCGGCAAGTTCGACCCTGCTGCAAGGCGCTGTCCGATAAAATGGCAAGTGGGAGAGTTTCTAGCTATTTCGCGAGCAGCATGGTGCGCGTGTAGGTGCTGGATGGTGTGTGAAGTCGATAGAAATACACGCCACTCGGCAAGGTACTCGCATCATACATTGTCGCGTGTCGTCCTGCTTGCTGTGGGCCGTTCACGAGAACTGCTCTTTCGCGTCCCCAGGCATCATAGACCGCCAGGTGTACTCGCTGTGTTATCGGCAACGTGTAGTGAATGAATGTCTGTGGATTGAACGGGTTGGGAAAGTTGCCGTGCAGTACCACCCGTTTCGGTGGACTTAGCGTTACTTCGACGATGGGGCTATAGGCAAAGGTGCCATCGAAGTCGATCTGCTTGAGGCGATAGGAGAGGCGTTGGGAACCCAAAGCCAGCGCCTCGTCCTTGAAATGGTAGTGTTGCAGCGCCAGGGTAGTACCGTGTCCTTCTATGAAATCCAGCACATGCCATGCCTCGGGCAGTGTAGGCATTGCGCCTGTTTGTGCAGGGCGTCTCTGTATTTCAAAGCCTGCGTTGTTGGTCTCGCTGGCCGTTTTCCAGTGCAGCACTACGGTGTTGCCATCGAGGAGGGCTTCGAATGAAATCAATTCCACAGGCAAGGACGCCGTGTCTACATCAAAGGCAATTACCGGGGTATACGTTGTGGTGTTATCGGCATGAAACTGTTGCCCTGCCATCGCGGCCTCTTCGAAGAACAGCCCAGACGATTGCCCCGGATCTGCTATGGTCAGCACGAGATGCAACAGCGCTTCTGGCGTCGTGGGTAGGGCTTGCCCGAAACCGGGGATTCCGGCAAACGGCATCGTGATAGCTACCCGCGAGGGGTTTGTATCGTTGATGACGATGGGAGCGGCTGTGTTATCGTAGAAAGGGTTGCCAGCCACAAGTAGTCCCTTCGTCACGGTGATGGTCCCATTGGCTTGAACGTTGGTGCCGAAGGCTAGCTGATTGTAGTTGAGAAAGACCTGCGTATCACCTAATTCTGTGCCGGGGGCTCCGGCGGTAATCATGATATCAATCTCATAGGTGGTGCCGCCACCGGTGATCTGGCCGTTAGCGAACGTGAAGGTCAGGGCAGGCTGAGCCGCTGCTGGAATTGCTAAGGCAGTCAGCAGCAGACCCAGCGTGAAGAAGCGTCGTCCCAGCAGGTCATTCGGAATCGGTGTCATGGCTCTGGCGAATAAGCAGGAAAGCATAGCGAACGGAAGCAACCGGCAAGGAGCTTTCACTTGATGCGTATCAGGGGTTGGGTCTCGATGAAATGCGAACCCTGGATGCGGATCAGGTACAACCCATTGGCTAGCCCGCTACCATCGATCCGCACCGTCTCCATCCGATGTGCCGGGGCTAAGCCTCGGTAGAGCATCGCGACTCGCCGACCCTGCATGTCGAAAAGCTCGGCGGTGACCCGTTGTTGCTCGCGGACAGCAAAACGAAACTGCGCCTGAAGGGTGAACGGGTTGGGGTAGGCCGCTTCGACAACAAATGGCCCAGGCAACTCGGTAGTCTTGGCATGCCGAACTTCGAAATCGGCCAGGCGGCCCGCATACTCCTGCGCTCCAGGCAACACAGGAATCGTGTCGTCTGTATCGATAGCCGTGATGTGCCTGTAGGTCGTAGCATTATCTGCTTCAAACTGTTGCTCGACCATCAACGCCTCTGCGAAACGTAGACCCACAGATTGGCTCGGGGGCTGCTCGTCGAGGTGTATTCCAGGTGGTTGGAGGGGCGGGTTCAGGGTCAGGGACACGCGGAGCAGCGCTTTCGGTTTGGTCTTCACCTTCTTGCCCGTACCATAAATCCCTGCAAAGGGCATGGTGATAGCCACCTGTGCCGGTCCCGTATCATTGACTACCAGAGGAGCACTGGGGTTATCGTAGAAGACATTGTTTGCAACGAAGGCCCCTTTCTTTACAGTGATGCGCCCTCGGGCGGCTACGTATTCACCAAAGACTGCCGGGTTGTAGCCGAGAAAGACCTGCGTATCGCCCAATTCAGTGCCTTTCTTTGAGGCTTCAACCATCACGTCGAACGCATAGACAGAGCCGTCCTTCTCAATCGTACCCTGACCAAAGGTAAACGTGAGCCCTGCGTCGTTATGGCTATTGGATAGCTGGGGGAGCACAAACGGGACGCTGGTTTCATCGAACTGGGTGCTTAAGCCCGCGTTGGGAGCCCAGAGAACATTCTTGTCGTCGTTCTGGACGAGCGCGTTGAGATTGAAGTCTCCGCTATGATAGCCTGAGAGGCCCGCCTGGGGAGCCCAGTAGAGGTTTTTATCCGAGTTCTGGATGAGTCCATTACCATCGGCATCGCCTGCAAAGAGCCCGTAGACGCCAGGTTCGAGCAGGGTTGTAGCATTGGTGCCAAAAGCCTGATTCTGGCTCGTGGTGAAATCGTAGAGCGTCGGATTGGCATTGAGTGTGATGGCTGAGGTAGTCATCACGGGCAAGTAGTTACGATGGCGCACAACCAGGTAATAGGTACCATCGGCGAGGCCTGAAAAAGCGACAGGGCTCGTGCCGTCGAGGTCAACGATGAGGCCGGTGTTGAGCATCAGCGCGGCGCGTGTGTCGATGCTATCGGCCGCGCTCGGGCTTGTCCGGAGTTCGAGCAAGACCCAGTCGACGGCAGTGCCCGGCAGAGGAGCCACATTTTCATTGCCATCATAATCCATTGGAGTTCCATCAAAGGCAGCTTCGGCGTAGGGCTGGGTGGTAGGGAGGAAGCCGCCTGCCAGGAACGCGGTATCCATCAGATTGGTGGTGGTGTTATAGGGGCCTTGGAGGAAGGCTTTGATGTGCGCATAGATGACGAGGGTGGACGAGCCCGACAGACCGTAGACTCGGTACCAGAAGCCGATGCCGTTGGTATACTGGGGGGCCGAGGTAAGACCGAAGGTGGGTTGGCCGAGCGTTCCCCAAGCCATATACCCAGGGCCGGACGCTGTTGTGCTGCCAGAGGCGAGCATCCCTGTAGGCTGGGTAATTTGCGCATGAGTCAGGCCGTCTGGCAGGCATACTGTCAGCGTTAGCCATAGAGCTACTGCTCCTACTGTTTTCATGGTTGCCTCTCTTGCAGTAGGAAAGTCACTTGGGCTTGGAGGGCGTCGAGATGCTGCTGTAAGGCTTTAATCTTGATGTTTTGCTCCACGAGGAGTGCATGCATTCCCTGGATGGCCGCCAAGGCCACCCCGTCGGCATCCACCGTAGCAATGGCTTTGTCCGATCCGCCCAACCCGAACGCCGCTGCGAAATCCTGGGCTGTTGGCCCCAGGTGCCGGATTCCATCAGCCTCAGCCTTGTAGGTCCATGCCTGGATTGGCAGAGTGAGTAGCTGATCGAGGATCTGCTGCGGATTGATGGGTTGAAAGAGTTTTTTTAGGGCGAAGTCTGAGGCGTTGGTCCAGGTGCCTCCCGAGGAGAGATAGCCCCCGGTGGAGGTGTTGAGAAAACGCCCGGCAGGGAGGCTCACGGCACTGGTGGTCCCGAGCCAGAATCCCCCGGAGGCACGTGCGATGAACTGGTTGTTTCCGGTCGAGGCTACATCGGCATCGGTATAGTCGCCCCAGACGAAGCTGCCGTTGTGGTTGGCTTGCGCACGTCGGCCAGCCGCAAAGCTGGTTTCTCCAGCGGCGGTGTTTTGGAGGCCACCGGGGACGGTAGCGTATTTGTTGATGGCAACGTTGCTTCGCCCACCGCCCACCGTGGCAACGAAGCCACTAGCCACGTTGCTATCACCGCCGCTAATTGCTGCGTATTCAGCGCTGGCTGTATTGCTGAAGCCTCCGCCTACGGTGGCAAAACGGGCGTCCGTAGTTGTGGTTGCCCCATTTCCGGCGGTGTTGCTCGCCCCTCCAGCGACAGTCCCCCATTCATCCGTGACGCGGTTGGTCAGTTGGCCTGTGGCTGAACCCCCGCCACCGACCGTGCCAAAACGAGCATCGACGATATTGTATCCTCCGCCGCTTATCGTGGCATTGTCAGCAATGACCAGATTGGACGTCCCGCCTCCAATGACGCTCGAAGTCCCACTGGCTGTATTGGCCCCTCCTCCAGCAATCGTGGAACCACCACCACTGGCTGTATTGTCATGGCCTCCGCTTACCGTGCTTCCATTCTCGCTGCTGGTGTTGAAGATGCCGCCGCTTACAGTGGCAAATTCATGGCTGGCTGTGTTGCCGAATCCTCCGCCCACCGTAGCAAAGCGGGCGTCCGTAGGTATGCCAGCGTTGTCTCCAGCCTGATTATCACGACCTCCCGCTACGGTGCCGCCCTCATCGGTGATGCGGTTGCCCTCCGTGGTGATGTCTGATCCACCTCCGCCGATGGTGCCAAAAGCAGCTGAGACCGCGTTGTTTCTGCCTCCACTAATCGTGCTTCCCGCCTCGCTGGCGATATTGCCGAATCCTCCAGCTATGGTGCTCGTATTGCCGTTAGCGTTGTTTTGTGCTCCTCCTCCGACTGTCGCATAGTCATCGCTAGCGGTGTTACCCAAGCCTCCACTAATTACGCTCGCAGACCCGCTAGCAGTATTGAACCCACCACCTCCGACGGTAGCATTAAACTCGCGCGCCGCATTGCTGAAGCCTCCTCCAACCGTGGCATACTGGGCATCCTCCGTTGTGCCCGCATCGTCGCCCGCCCTGTTGTTGTGACCCCCGCCAACGGTACCCCATTCATCGGTGACCCGGTTGCCTGATGCCGGATCGAGGGCTCCACCGCCGCCAATGGTACCGAATTCAGCCGAGATGATATTGCTTTGGCCTCCAGCAACCGTTCCATAGTCGCCGCTTACGGTGTTATTGTGGCCCCCGCCAATCGTGGAGATGTAGCCGCCCGTCGTATTTTTATGTCCTCCCGCGATGGTGCTCAACTGCCCGCTGGCCGTGTTGAGTTGCCCCCCTCCAAGGCTGGCAAGTAAATCGGCTGTATTTCCGCGGCCACCGCCAACTGTCCCATAGTCGCCCGTGATCGTGTTTGTCCAGACAGACACCCCATCGTCGAAGCCGCCTCCGCTAATCGTAGCCCCGTTCACCCCCGGTGCTGTATTGTCACGGTGGCCTCCGATAAGGTTGGGTGCATCGAATTCGGCTGTTGGCTCGATACGCAGAGCGCGTTCTCCGTTGACCCTCAACTCTAGGGTCGTCGCATCTAACGTTCCCAGAAAATGGGTGCCTGGCACGGTGCCACTATTGCCCCCCAGAGCCCATGCACTGCCTCCGCTGCCTGTGTTCATCGCGTGAAAGGCATAGGGCACGGCTTCCAGCACTGTGCGCGGAGCCAGCGTCACCGGCCCGGACCCCGCATCGACAGTTATCTCTAACCAGTAGGCTGACGCGAAACTGATGCCCTGGCTTGAAAAGGAGGTCAGGCTGCCCAGCGAGACGCTGTAGAGTCCGTCGGTGACGGCGACGCTATTGTGGATCTCCGTCCAGGCCTGATCGGCGGGGTTGGTGCTGGTAGGGTCGGTCCAGAGCGAGAAGGTAAGCGTGGCGGTGGTATTGAGGGGGGTGCTGGTCGCATCTTCGAGGTATCCCTGATAGGAGAGGGTCTGCGGCACCTGGGCGTGCGTTGTCCCTACAAACAGGAACAGGCTCAGGATTACGAGGACGATAAAGGGGATGCGCATTGGCGTAAGCAGCTAGCTTGTATTTAGTCGTGGGTCTCGTGCGTGCTTCATCCTGAGGGGGTACCAATCGTGATGGCACATTTCCAGGAGCCATCGGGCTGCTTCTTCCAGATGTTCACGTAGTTGCCGCTTCTCGTGATAGGGGCTCCTGTAGGATCCATAACCGTGCGCTGGAACGTGCCAGACGTATAGCCCAGGTCACTCATCTCAGCGACATAGGCCTGTGTAGGGGAAAAGCGGATCGAAAACCCCGGCTGTGAACGATTGCGTTGAATCATTCTCTGTAGGGCTTGCTTGCCTACAACTGGGGGAGTGCCGGGGCTATAGTTGATGGCGTCGTCGGTCCAGTAGGTGATAGCTCGGCTCGTATCGCCCGCTGCTACTACGGCAGCCCATTCCTTTTCGAGCACCAAGAGCGACTCTTGCGGTGTGCTAAGTAGCATCTTGGTGTCGGCATCGGCGCGGCTGCAGCCGAGGAGAGGGCCCAGTAGGAGCATGAATGGAAGGAGGTAGCAAAGAAGCGTGAAGCGTTTCATACAGAGCCTCAAAAGGTTGGTGTGGCGTACAAGGCGGCGGGCAGATATAAGCCTTGCCTTGAAGTAATCAGCAGGGTCCTTCACCTTGTAAGGCTGAAAATCAAACCGAAACGGTCGGCGCGGTCTGAAAAAAACGGCATTGATGTTCTGCAGGGAGGGGTGTTTCTTATGCAAGTAGGGCGCTGCTGGGCTAGGTTGCGCCTTGCTGCCTACTCGGATAGATCAATAGTCTCTAGCCATGCTATCCACGGCTAAGATCACACAACTCCTGCAGGCCTACAGCAGCGGCGATCAGGCAGCGCTCGATGCGCTGATACCGTTCGTCTACGATCATCTTCGCCGCCTCGCTCATGCCCGCCTTCGTGCTGAACGCCCGGACCACACCCTCAATACCACAGCGCTCGTTCATGAAGCGTACCTCAAGTTGGTCGATGTCAATCAGGTCGTTTGGCAGGACCGATCTCACTTCCTGGCTATGGCCTCACGCGTCATGCGGCGGGTCCTGATTGATTATGCACACAAGCGCCAAGCCCTGAAACGAGGGGGCAAGCAGCATAGAGTGCCGCTGGACGAAGAGGTGTTGATCTCAGACACCTACGCGGCGTCGCTGCTTGACCTGGATGAAGCCCTCAAACGGCTTGCGGCGTTGAGTCCGCGCCAGAGCCAGGTGCTCGAATGCCGATATTTTGGCGGATTGAAGCTGGAAGAGATTGCCGAGGGCCTGAACATAGGGCTCACGACCGTGAAGAGCGACCTCCGGTTTGCCAGAGCCTGGTTGGCTCAAGAACTGGGCGAGGACCCGATCTCATGAGCAAGGATGGAGACCCCATGATGACGCCGAAACGATGGACGCAGCTTCAGCGTCTCTTCGACGAAGTTGTGGATCTCGACATGGAAGCCCGGACTCGTCGCTTGGATCGTCTTCGGAAGGACGACTCCGATCTCTGCCGCCGTGTCGAGGCTTTGCTGGTGGCTCATGAACGAGCCGATGAGGTTCTCTATCCCCTTGATCAACCCGAAGGAACGACCACGACGTCGCAGGGCGGCCTCGATCCGCATCATTTGATTGATACGCACCTGGCTCATTATCGTATCATTGCCTATCTCGGTGGTGGCGGGATGGGTGTCGTCTACAAGGCTCAGGACCTGCGTCTCAAGCGGATGGTTGCGCTCAAGTTTTTGCCCCCCGCACTGACGCGCGATCCGGAAGCCAAGACGCGGTTTATCCACGAAGCCCAGGCCGCTTCGGCGCTGGATCATCCCAACATTTGCACCATCCATGAAATTCATGAACATGAGGAAGGGTATCTCTTCATCGTCATGGCGTTGGTTGAAGGCGAGACGCTCACGCAGAAATTAGCCCGCCGCCCATTACCCTTGCCAGAGGCCATCGCCATTGCCGATCAGGTGGCGCGTGGGCTGGCTCAGGCGCATGCACAGCACATCGTGCACCGGGATGTCAAACCGGCCAATGTCATGGTGGTCGACTCTGGGCAGGTCAAGCTTGTCGACTTCGGCCTGGCTAAGGTCGCCGAGGTGAATCTGACCCAGACCGGCGTCACGCTGGGTACGATTGCCTATATGAGCCCGGAGCAGCTCCAGGGCAAAGCCGTGGATCATCGGACGGATATTTGGGCGCTGGGTGTGCTGCTCTACGAGATGGTGACCGGCCAACGCCCCTTCAGTGGCACCCGGAGCGAGGGGGTGGCGCATGCCATTCTTCATGAGGAGCCTGAGCCGCTGACCGCCCTGCGAAGTAGGGTGCCAATGGCCCTAGAGCGTATCGTGGAAAAAGCTCTCGCCAAAGACCCAGACGACCGGTATCAGCACATGGATGAAATACCCGTCGACCTGCGCGCGCTTACGCTACGCGGGATGGAGGCATCGACGGTTTCCACACGAATGGGTATGGCTTGGCTCCAGCAGAGGAAGGCCATCCTGGTCGGGACTCTCGCGGGGCTTCTGGTGTTAGCAGCGGGTGTGCTGCTCTGGCCGCTAGTGGGACCTACTCGCAATGCTGATACGGTTCCCGTGCAGTTTTCCATCACGTTACCGGCTGGTCAAGAACTGACTACCTGGTATCAACCGGTAGCCCTTTCGCCCGATGGTAGGCAGGTGGTGTACTCGGCACAGGACGAAGACACGACACGGTTGTACCGGCGCACCCTCAATCGACTCGACCCCGTCGCCGTGCCGGGTACCGAGGGTGCGCGGGATCCCTTCTTTTCGCCCGACGGCCAGTGGATTGGGTTCGTGGCTGGGGGCAAACTACAAAAGGTGCAGACCGCAGGAGGCATTCCGCAACCTATTTGCGATGCTCCTCAGGGGATCTGGGGGGCAAGCTGGTCACCCAACGATACGATATACGTAAGCCTTGGTTTGACCGCCGGGCTCTCAAAGGTGCCCGCAACAGGGGGAATACCTGAGGTTTTAACAACGCCGAACACGGGGGCAGGCGAAGTAGGACATTACTGGCCTCAGTACCTGCCCAACGGGCGAGGGCTACTTTTTACCATCTGGAGTGGTACGGGGTGGCAGATCGCCATCCTGCCACCCGGCCCGTCTACCAGACTCCTGCTCTCTGAAGAAGGGGCTGCTGCCCACTATCTCCCAACAGGACATCTCGTCTATGCACAGATGGCTGGAGCGTTGGCAACACCGGCTTTGGTGGTCGTGCCCTTCAATCTATCCCGCTACCAGATAACCGGGACTCCTATATCGGTACTTGAATACCCAGGCCTTAATGGTCCCAATTTCGCGGTGTCTTCTACGGGGACGCTGGTTTATGTGGCGAGCGGGTCGGTGTGGGCTTCGCTCCGGCAAAACAGGCCCGTCTGGGTCGATCGCACCGGGAACGTTACACCATTTATTGACCAGAACGGGCGCTTTGGCGTACCTCGCTTCTCTCCGGATGGGACCCGGTTGATCATCGCCAATTTTTCCGAAGGCGGATCCTATGATATCTGGATGTATGACGTCGAACGGGGTCGACCTACTCGGCTTACCGAGCAAGGAGCTATCAATAATTTCCCGCTCTGGACACCGGATGGCGAACGGATCACGTTCACGACGGCCCGCACGCCGCCCGGCCTCTACTGGAAAGCTGCAAGCAGAGAGGGCGAAGCAGAACAGCTCCTACCCCGACAGCAGCACATTAAGAGCCCCGGCTCGTGGACACCCGACGGCAAAACTCTTGCCTTCACCGAAAATAACCTCGGAGCCCATAGCGACATCGGCGTGTTCTCCCTGGAGGATGGGAATGCAGCCCCGCTGCTGGCAACCTCGGCCAACGAAACCGCTCCCCGTTTTTCCCCCAACGGGCGCTATATCGCCTATGCTTCAGATGCCTCCGGGCAGCACGAGGTGTATGTGCGCTCCTACCCGGACCCCGACACCACGCTGCAAATCTCGGATGCGGGAGGCAGCGAACCAGTCTGGGCACCGGATGGAGAGACGTTGTACTACCGGCAAGACGATACCATGATGGCCACGGTGATTACGACGGGTTCTCGCCTATCGGCCCAGCAACCACGCCCTCTTTTCGAAGGACGCTTCGAGAAGGGTGAGTTTGCGCAACCCAACTACGATGTAACCCGGGATGGACGGTTCTTGATGATTCAGACCAGCAAGACCACGGCCCCGACGCAATTACATGTTGTCTTGGATTGGTTCGCGGAGTTGGAAGCCCGGGTTCCTACACAGCAATGATCTAAATTGGTGTGGAAGAGGTGAGGAGCCGAATCGAGGTCGAAATCCGAAAGCTGCCATAGGCCTTTGCCTTGCAGCATGCATGGACCACAAACGCAGCGAGGCCCCGATAAAAGGGCCTCGCTGTTGCACATCGGACAGGCTTGGGGAAGCCGCTTGGCGGCGGGGTAGCCAGTTAAGAGACCACCACATCAGGCAGGCTGATGACCGCGCCGCCCTGTGCAAAGTGAAGCTCAACCGAGCCGTAGGCGTCGATCGTAAGCTTGACCGAGCCACCACCTTCATAGCGGAAGTAGGCGTCGAGGCTGTGGTAGCGGACGAGGCCACCCCAGGTCTTCTCCGTCCAAGGCAGCTTGGGATCGGTATAGGCGGGAAGCTTCGTGTCGCCGAGGTCGATGAAGTTGATCGGCCCCATGCCGGGCACATTGATGTAGAAGCTGCCCTGGCGTTCGAATTGGCCGGTGCCGCCGTTAGGCGCGATGACGTTGTTATCCAGGCTGTTTGTGAGCCCGTAACGGTAGTTGTTGGTGACGGATACAGTATACATTGAGCGATACCTCCTGAGAATAGTAAGACCTGGTAGGTTTGGGTTTTTGGCCCGTTCGCCTATATCTACAGAAGAACGCGGCAGAAAGGCTCACACGGCACAGCCTTACATCGCGCAACGAGCGGGTTATAGCGCCCCTTTCGCGCTCCAACATATACCGCCGAGGTTATATTTAAAGCCGTATTGTGTCTATAGCAGTGAAGGGCTCTATTCACCCTCCACGAGAAAACGATGGCCGATACCGCACAGCAACTCGTTGATTTAGCAAGGAAGCATTTCAGACCTTCTCCAAGCCAGTACCCCGCCCTGAAGAAGCTCTTCCACGCCTTCGCCATAGGCGAAGAGGCCGACTACCGCGTAGGCAATAAGGAGCAGGATGATCCCGAAAACGCTGAGGCATGGGGTGTTGAACGCACTCTTGACGCAGAATGGCTCTACTGGCTTTGCACCGACCGGGCTGCTGCGGGTTTTGCCACACCGAGAGGGTTGCAAGTCGGAGGCATGAAGGTTGAGGGCGAGCTAGACCTGAGCTATGCCGAAGTAGATTGGCCGCTTTTCTTTGAGGGCTGTGTCTTTGCGGGGCCGCTTCTATTCTATCAGTCTAGACTGCGTCTACTCGGCCTTGCGGGTACACACACTGCTGGGTTCAGGGCTGACAGAGTACGGATTGAGGGTAGTATTTTTCTATGTAATGGTTTCAAATCAGAGGGTGAGGTGAACCTGCTCGGTGCGGAGGTCGGCGGGAATCTCGATTGCCAAGATAGCCATTTCATAAACACAGGCAGGTACGCATTGAGCGCTGACGGGGCGCAGGTTGCAGGTGGTGTTTTCTTACGAAATGGATTCAAAGCCGAAGGGGAGGTGAGCTTGCTTGGCGCCGTGATTGGGGGTAGCCTTGATTGCCAAGATAGTCATTTCATAAACACAGGCGGGTATGCGTTGAGCGCCGACCGGGCGCAGGTTGCAGGTGGTGTTTTCCTACGCAATGGTTTCAACGCAGAGGGTGAGGTGCGTCTGCTTGGCGCGATGGTCGGCGGTGACCTCAGTTGTATGAAAGGCCACTTCATCAACGAAGATGGGAATGCACTGAGTGTCGATGGGGCAAAGGTTGGAGGCGCCGTTTTCTTGCGGGATGGATTCGAAGCCAAAGGGAAGGTGAATTTGATCAAGGCGACCGTCGGGAGCTTCGTCTTGACCAGCATCGCTGAGTCTCAAGAAATGACCCTGGATCTGCGCTCAGTTGCTATCGGTATGTTATGGGATGAGGAGGAAAGCTGGCCTCTAAAGGGCAAACTCTTCCTCAGCGGTCTAGTCTACAACGAACTCTATGTGAAAGCCCCGCACGACAGCGAAAGTCGGCTTCGGTGGCTTCGTCTTCAGCCATCGGATACGTTCTCGCCACAACCGTATGAGCAGCTTGCCCGTGTGTTGCGGGAGGGTGGGCACGAACAAGACGCCAAGCGGGTTCTCATCGGCAAGGAGATAGACCGCCGCCGTCATCTGCCGTGGTGGGGTAAGCTCTGGAGTCTCACGATTGGTGCTGTGATAGCGCATGGCTACCGACCACACCGGGCGCTTTATTACGCGGCGGCACTGATCGTGATCGGCACGTTCTTCTTCCACTTCAGTTATCCGCACCTCTATTCACCCGCTAAGGTCGGGCCGTATCTTGATGCGGATAAGGGGGCTACTCAGACCCTAAACGAGGAATACCCAAAGTTCAACGCCTTGGTCTATACCCTCGATGTATTTATCCCCATTGTTAACTTGCATCAGCAAAGTTATTGGTTGCCTGATGCGAACAAGGGGGCTGTGCTTGTAACCGTGTTCGGCCTTCAGTGCACGCGTGGTGGTCTGCTACGACTTCTGCTCTGGGTATACATTCTGCTTGGATGGACCCTGACATCGTTGTGGGTGGCAGGTTTTACCGGGTTGGTGCGGAGGGAGTGAGGGCGCTTTCCGGGATTCGGCCGCATGTATAGAATCTAAGAACCCATTATCCCCGCGCTGGGGGGAGA
Organism: Chrysaora achlyos; assembly: GCA_015164055.2. Classification (NCBI taxonomy): domain Eukaryota; kingdom Metazoa; phylum Cnidaria; class Scyphozoa; order Semaeostomeae; family Pelagiidae; genus Chrysaora; species Chrysaora achlyos. The sequence continues at coordinate 15,124 of WUAR02133334.1, forward strand.
CACTATGGATAAATATGAGTTCGCCGCCATCCTTTGCCGACTGCTTGCACTCTGTTTCCTCGTAGTGGGTATCAGCGGAGCCGCCACGAGCATACTCCTGCCAATGTTTTACGGTGGTTTCGGTCTTGATGGCTTACAGGGTGCAGCCATACCGCTTTTTACTTGTACCTGGTACGTGGTAATCGCAGCGGTACTCTGGATAAAAGCCCCTACGATTGGCGAGAAAATGGCAGAGTTGCCTCGTTAAGCGGCCTTCCTACGGACGAGCAGTTTGCCGACGAGCCAGAACAGCAACGCCACGGCGAGCACAACGATGAAGCTCACCACGGTGCTTTCGAGGTTGACAACGTAGGCTCCGGTGGCGGCGTAGAGCGCTGCGCCGGGCACCAGGCCCAGCACCGAGGCACCCGCCATCGCTTGCCAGCGCATCGTCGTGCTCCCAGCCACGATGCTCACCGCCTCGGCTAGCAGCGGGATAGGGCGGGTTACGATCACAGCTAGCATGCCCCAGCGCTGCATCAGCCGGTCGGCGTGCAGGCGATCCTGCTCGGTGACGTAGCGGTGGATGAGCCCTTGCCCGCGTCGCCCGATCCAGAAGCCGATCATTGCCGAGCCCAACCCGCCGATGAGCGAGAGCGTGGTGCCGAGCACCAGCCCGAAGACAGCCCCGTGAGCCATCATGATGAGGCTCGATGGCACCGGCAGCACGATGTCGCCGAGGAGCAAGCCCACGCCAACCAGGGCGGCGATGGCTCCACCTCGGTTGAGAATCGCAGAAGGATCGGTCAGGAGCGGCACGCCGAGTTGCTCCACCAGCAGGAACGCTACCAGGAAGACGCATAGCAAGATGAAGAGGAGGAGGGAGTAGGCTTTCATCTCAAATGGCAGGGGTAGCGGGAGGGGTCGACTTTGGGGTGGGGATTTTAGATTTTGAAGGCCCTACGCTATAGGCTTGGGGTAGCCAGGTTTCCTTGAAGGCAGGACGTTTTCGGTTTCCGAGAACGATAGAGGATAACAAACTGACGCCCAAAATCCGACACGAAGGCGTAGCCCGACTGAGGCCAGTGTGCCGACTATCACCGTAAATCGAAAATCCTCATGATGCTAACCGACTATCTCCCAAACGATCTGTTTGCAGGCAAGACCGTCTTTGTCACGGGCGGCGGCAGTGGGATCAACCTGGGCATTGCCCGCAACTTCGCAGCTGTAGGGGCCAGTATTGGCATTTGCGGGCGGACGGCGGAGAAGCTAGAGGCGGCTCGGGGCGAGTTGGAGGCACTCGGCGCGCAGGTGACAACCGCCGTCGCTGATGTGCGCGACTACGACGCCCTCGTGGCGGCCTTTGCCCAGACGCAGGAGCAACTCGGCCCGATCCATACGCTGGTGTGCGGTGCAGCGGGTAACTTCCTCGCGCCAGCCGAGCAACTGAGCGCCGGAGGGTTCAAGGCCGTGGTCGATATCGATTTGCTGGGCTCGTTCAACGCTAGCCGGGCGGCATTCGAGCAGCTTAAGACCACCCGAGGGGTCATCCTGTTCATCTCGGCGGGGCAGGCTTTCATCCCGTATTTCGCGCAGGCTCACGCCGGGGCCGCCAAGGCAGGCATCGACAATCTGATGCGCAATCTGGCGCTAGAGTGGGGACGCTACGGCATTCGCTCCAACAGCATCGCGCCGGGGCCTATCGAGGGGACCGAAGGGATGCGACGCCTCGCGCCGGACGATGAGGGCTTCCACAAGCGGTTCAAACGGGCCATCCCACTGGGGCGCTACGGCACGGTCGATGACATCGGGCAGGCGGCAGTCTTTCTGGCTTCGCCGCTGGCCTCCTATATCACCGGCACGTGCCTCGTCGCCGATGGAGGGCAGAACCTGCCCGGCTCCGGGCTCTTCGGCCACATGATCATGGAGGCGATGGCAGGAAAGGAGAGGTAAGGGGCCCAGAAGCAACCTGCTGCCCTATCGTCACACAGCGTCCTCTTCAGCCAGCGCGGGCTTATAGAGCCGCTCGACGTATTGGTGGGCTGCTGCGTCCCACGTGAACCGGGTGTCGAAGCCGTTGCGTTGGAGCCGAGCGAAGGTGGTTTTGTCCTCGCGATAGAGGTCGCGGGCGGTCTTGATCGTGGCGAGGAGGCTCCAGAGCACCTCATCCCGCGAGGCTCCGTCGAAGCCGAAGCCGGTGCCGTTCGGGTCGGTGTGAGGGAGGACGGTATCGACGAGGCCACCAGTCCAGCGTACCAGCGGCGGCGTAGCGTTGCTCATCGATTCCATCTGGGTGATGCCACACGGCTCGAAGAGGCTCGGCATCAGGAAGATGTCGCTGCCGAGGCTGATCTGCCGCGCCTTGGCCCGGTCGAAGGCGATGGTGAAGGCATAGTTAGTCCGCCGGGGTACTTGCAGGTAGTCGAGATACGAGAGCGGATTGCCGAAGTGGTGTGTGGCGATGTTGCCGATGAACGATTCGTAGACAGGCACGCCCGTTGCCAGAATCGCAACGTTGACCCCGTCGAGGTTGAGGATATGGTCGAGGATGGGGCGGTCGCCGAGGGGCTCGGTGAGAAGCCTGAACTTTTGCTCGACGGCTCGCCCGACAAAGCCAAGCAGCAGGGCATCGGGGTCTGCGAAGTCGTGGGCGAGGGCAGCACGGGCTTCGGCCTTCTCGGCGAGGAGCGCCTCAAAGGTCTCATCGGTGGGTTCCTGGCGGTAGACGAAACCGTTGAGGATGCCGATGAGCTTGCCCTGGGCTGCCAGCCGCCGTGTGACATCGTCGAGCCCTTTGCCGCCCTCGAAGAAGGCCGAAGGGGCTTCGGGTTGGGTCATCTCGTGGCAATAGGTGGGGCTCACCGTGTTGACCCGATGCGCCAACTCCAAGCCCAGCCGCAGCGCGTTGACGTTATCAGGCAGCGCAGGGTCGTCGAAGAGCGGCCCGACGGTCTCGTCGCGCAGGAGCGTCTGCTCGATGTGCCAGCCCTGGATCCATTCTTTCCAGATGTTGCCCTGATAGCCGATGTTGTGGACGGTCAGGATGCGCTTCGGGGTCATGCCTTCCATGACCATCCGCCCAAAGAGATAGCCGAGCGTCCAGTCGTTAATGTGGACAACATCAGGCTTGCGTTTGCGGATAAGCTCCAGGCAGGCTTCGGCAAAGAAGGAGAAGCGCAGGATGTCGTCTTTGTAGGGTATGGAATGGCTGTGGACGTAGGGCTTGTCGTAGCGCAGGGTGGGATCGTCTGGACTGGTCCCCTCGAAATACGTAGTGTTGCCGATGAAATGGACCGGCACGTCCTTCAGCGTGCCCCGGTAAACCGTCACAGCTTCCTGCATGAATCCAAACGGCACAGTATAGCTATACCGCTTCTTGCCCACATGCTTTAGGTCGATGATGCCGTAGCGGGGCGTAACGATCTCAATATCGATGCCTTGCTCTTTGAGCGCAGGAGGAAGCTCGCCTGCTACGTCGCCTACACCGCCTTCCTTGGCAAACGGCTTGCATTCAGCCGCGATGAATAGCACTTTCATGGGTTTATAGGTTCATCATCGGTGGTCTATCGGAGAGCCGGAGTATACAAAATCCAGGGCCGGTAGGCATGGAGCCCAGATCAACGCTCTATTAATACCCCTCGAAAAGGAGGCAGGTGTGAGAGGCCGTGCGACCCACCGCTTCAGGGTTCACCGGAACAGCAGCATCGCCCGTGTTGCGCGGAAGGCTCCGGCCTCCAAACGATAGAAATAGAGCCCACTGGCAAGCCCTCCCGCCTCGAACGTCACCTCGTGTCGTCCCGCTGGTTGGGTGGCGTCTATCAGCACAGCGAGGCGGCGGCCTTGCGCATCGTAGACCGTCAGGCGCACCGAGGTGCTGTGGGCCAACGCATAGCGGATGCGAGTGGTAGGGTTGAACGGGTTGGGATAGTTTTGCTCCAGCGCAAAGGGCTCCGGTACGGCTTCAGGGTCTCCTGCCGTGTTTGTTGGCAGGGCTACCGGCGTGTAGGTCTGGGTAAGATACCGGCTACTGCGGAGTGGAAAGCCCTGCGGCGTACCCCCGATAGCCAGCGGGTCTACCGGCTGGGGCTCGCCGATGCCCTCGATGTAATAATAATAATCGGTGTCGGGGCGTACGTCTGTGTCTGTGTAGGCGGTTGTGGAGGCGGGCAGCAAGGCCACCAAGGCATAGCCGCACCCGATAGAAGGGTCGTCGAGGCAGCCGTTGACGTATAGATTGTCTTCCCGATGCTCAGTGCGGTAAAGCTCCCAACGCACTACAGCCGGGCCATTTGGGGCTGGTTCCCAGTCTAACTCGATACCCGCAGCACGCCCCCAGAGGCTGAAACGGCTCGGTGCACGCGGCGGCTCGGCGATTGGGTAGGTCGTCAGGGCATGGCTGGCCGCGAAGAGGTCGCGAGCACGGAAGAACATTTGGAAGAGCGAGTCGCGGGCGGTCATCACCCACTGGTTCTTGGTCTGTGCCTCGGTACCCACGAAGACGTTGTCGTAGTCAAACGGGGTCGTATCGATCACGCCGTCGCCGTTGGCGTCGTAGGGGATGAGCTTTGAATCACGGCCTGCACCGCTGCGCTTATAAGCTCGCCCAATCTTTGTGGCGGCATCGAAGCTGAGCCCGGCGATACCTTCGGAGACGACGATGTTGACGCATTCTCCCGGAGCCATCTCGTATGGACCATAGCCCGTCGTCGGAGAGAAGCCGCCCGCGAGAAGGTCAGGGCCATCGGGGTTCCAGAATTCACCATTGGGCTGTCTCCGGTCAGCAAAGTGGGGATAAGCTCGGGTGAAGCAGGACGTACAGCCAGGATTGCGCGTGGGGTTCTCCCGTGTCAGGATGCCCAGTTCGTAATAGTCTTCATGGCTGGCATCGTTGCCGTTGAGAGGTTCGTCATTATCAATCCACGAGAGGACGCGGGGCTGCTCGCGGTCGTAAGACGGGTCGGTAGCGGAGCGGTCGGCGTGGATCGTCGAGCGGCCCACCATCGTTGGGCCTGCAAGCCGTCCGATAGAGTCGTCCTCGGCCACTAAACGAGGCATGATGTCGTCGGGTCCGGTGGCCTGATCAGTGAAAAGCGATGAGCCCAGGTTGCTGTAGCCTGCCTCATGAGAGGCAACCACATCGTAGCCGTACCACGCATATTGGGCGGTAAAATCCACAGGATAGGCTTCATGGCCGTCGCCCACCACATCATGCACGGTGTAGCGCCCCCATACCTGGGCCGAGCTTAAGGTCCAGGCGGCCTGCTCATTGCCCCGCCAGCGGTGAATCCTGAAGAAATAGACATCGTGGAGGGTCTGGTTGGGCAGTTCAATCTCGTCGTCGTCATCGGTGTTGCCTGTGTTGCAATACGTGTAATCGATGAGGTGGTAGTTATCGTGATAGGGGTTTGTGTAGGCATAAACCTTGCGCTCGGTCGTAATACCGACAACCATGTTGTGGATGTTATGCAGCATCCGGTCGGCGGGTAGGCCGGGGTCTATCGCGTCGAGGGTGGCCTCGTTGTCATAGGAGGGCACCCCATTGACCTCGACAAGGGTGTCTTCGTAGCGCCCGATGAGCTTGTTTTGGATCGGGAAGGTGATGCCTTGCCCAAGCAGGGTGCGGCCTCGGGGGCCGATGCGGGCCACGTAATAGGGATAGTGCTGCCCTTCGGGATCCGTCCAGTCTTTGACGCCGATCCAGAATCCCTTGGCGTAGATATGCCCGGAATGTCTCAGAATGGCAGGATACTCCATACCCGCCGGGGTGTCGGCCACCTCGTTGCGTGCCCCCGACTCGACGTACGCATGGTGGTAGGCTCCGATGTCGAGCCATTGGGCATCGAATCGGATGTCGAAGGCGAGGCCGAGGCGGCTTGTCAGCGTCAAGTCTGAGACGAGCGTGTTCGTGATGTGCAGCACATAGTCACCGGCGTCGGCCTTGGTCAGGTTCACGAGGGTGTGGGTGTTGCGGGTGGCACCGGGTAGGGCGACTTCGTCTTTAAACCATTGATACCGATTGTTGGCACCGCCCACAGGCACATGGAGGTCTATCGTATCGCCCTCGTAGATGGTACGCGGCATGCCTTGGGGGCGGGGCAGGGGATGCTGGGGGGCATAGGTGAACGTAAAGGCCAGGCCGAAGTTGGGCTCCAGATCCTCAAACGTGAGGCGGTTGTTCTCGACGCTGAGGGTGGTGAGTGCCCCAAGAACACTCAGATCAGGGAGGTCTTTGAGGTCATTATCGTGGAGGCGGAGGTGGAGAAGGGCGCTCAGGTTGGTCAGTGCAGAAGGGGCGGCCCCGACGAGTTCGTTTGCGTGCAGATCCAAAACCTGCAAGGCCGACAGGTTGCCGATCTCTGGGGGAATCACCCCATCGCCGGTTTGGAAGTCGAAGCGGGATGCTTTGAGATTGTTTGCGGCGAGTTCCAGCCGGGTCACCCGTCCGTCTGAGACCGTGACGCCGTACCACGTAGCCACGGGGCCTCGTAGCCAGTTTGTCTTTTGGGTCCAACTCTGGCCACTTGTCGCCTGGTAGAGCGCAAGCAGCGCTAACGAGTCGGTTTCCTGGACCTGGGCCTTAGCGCTACGGCCCACTCCCGTCGCGAGCACGAAGGCGGCCAGCAGCGTGATCGTCAACCGTATCATGGCGGCAGTTCGAGGGAGAAGCGAAGAACCTCAGGGGCGTCACGTTGAAAGAAGCGATGGGGCTCTACAATTGCAACACCCGGCGCATAGAACCGGGATTGCTATTGCCAAAGGGATTTCTTAACTAGATTGTTAGATGTCTGCTTCCTATCTCTGACTGATCGACGTACAAACTTGGGCTTAGCAATGGCAAAAAGAATAGCTGAGGACTCAGGCCCATCGGTTGATGAAGAAGTGGCGCGTCTTAGGGCGCGGGTTGAAGAGCTTGAGGCCGCCCAGGCTGCGCATAACGGATCGTCTGCTATGATGCCCCCCATCGTCGTAGACTTAGGGAGGAAGCGCCGCAAGCGCATCAAGGCCCTCAAGCGCGGCAAAGGCAAGCTGATGGACGAGGTCTACGATGTGATGGATATGGTGCGCGATGACCTTGGCGAAGAAGCCGATGGGCAGGTGCTGGTCCCGGTGGTTATGATCTATCGGCGGCGTCCGCGAAAACGCAAACGAAATCGGTTAATGTTTCCTTTCTAACACGCCTATGGGCTTAGCGCCCCAACCCCCTTATCCAGGAATCGAGGTATAACGATGGCACACACAACCACAGAGCCCCAGAGCGCTGCCCCCGAAGCCGAAGAGGCCGCCGTGCAGCCTGATGTCATCACCGCCGTGCAGATCAAGCGGAAGAAAAAGAAGAAAAAGTATTCGAAAGGGATGCGCGATGTACAACGTCTGGAGCGTCGCACGAGCGATGCTTCGCAGCGGTTGGCGCGCGCCGTGGCCGATGGCCTTTCTACCTATCGCAAGAAGCGCAACAAGTCGGCCCGGAAGAAGCGCGACGGGGCGCTGATCGATATGGCTTCGAACGTGGCCCAGGGCATGAGCAAGTCGATGCGCGTGGCGAGTAAGGCCCCGACCGATCTAGCGAAAGTCGTCAGGACGAAGCGCGTCCGGCGTCAGGTCCGTGCCCTCTCTCGGATGATGCGCCCGTTTTGACCCTTTCGACGGAGCCCTCCCCGTATGAGGAGGATCGCGCACGCCCTATGACGCCCTCTGCCCGTTCCGATGAATCCGGCGTGCTCCGCTCCTTACCCCGGCGGCGGCGCTACATCGAAGGGAACGAGGCGTTCATCAACCCCCCGATGCTGCGGTTCTTGCAGTTTAAGGTGGGCTGGTTTAAGGTGCTCGGGCGGCTTCTGGTATGGGCTTCGGCAGCGCTGTACTTTGCCCGAGGAATCCTCTGGGACAAGCTGCGGCGGCGCGACGAGCTGATGCGCCGCGCCGAGCGGCTCCGCCGTACCTTCGAGCGCATGGGCGGCACGTTCGTCAAGTTTGGCCAGCAACTCTCGCTTCGCGCCGATCTGCTGCCCTATGCCTACTGCCAGGCCCTGAGCGCGCTGCTCGACCGCATGACGCCGTTTCCCGTTGAGCACGCTATCGAGGCCATCGAACGCACCACGGGCAAGCCACTCGCCTCGGTCTTTGCTGCCTTCGACCCCGATCCTATCGGCTCGGCGTCTATCGCCTGTGTCTATCAGGCGCGGCTTCGCGATGGGCAACGCGTAGCTGTCAAGGTACGTCGCCCCGATGTAGGGACATTGTTTGCCGCCGATCTTCGAGCCATCGATCTGCTCGGTCGCTTCTTCGAGTTGCTCACCATCTTGCGCCCTGGCATCACCTCTGATCTGCGCCGGGGTGTGCGCGAGGCGTTGATGGAGGAACTCGATTTTACCCGCGAGGCGCGGTATCAGGAACTCTTCCGCCGCCGCATTAAGAAGACCAAAACCCGATACCTGAGCGCCCCCCGTGTGTTTTTCGACCTCTCGGGCGATGAGGTGCTGGTGATGGAACTCGTCACGGAAGGGCTGACCCTGACGGAGGTGCTCACTGCTGTCGAGCAACGCGATGAGCAGGTTTTGGCGCTGATGCACGATCTCAACATCGAGCCAAAACGCGTGGCGCGGCGGTTGCTGCGGGCCAACTATGGCGCGCTGATCTCCGACATGTTTTTCCACTCCGACCCACACCCGGCCAATATCTTCGTCCAGGCCGATAGCAAGCTCGTTTTCATCGATTTTGGCGCGTGTGGTGCGTTTAGTAAGAAGCATCGCCGGGCGATGCGCGAAGTCAACGATTGCCAGCATCGCGAAGACCCTGAAGGCATGGCCCGGGCCTCGCTGGCGCTGATCGAGCCGCTGGCTCCCATCGATGTAGATGCCTTCCTGCGCGAACTCCAAGAACTGTATCGCCTGTCGTTGTATGCCGTCAAGAGCAAGCATTCGGAGTGGTGGGAACGGACCTCGGCGGTGCAATGGCTCATGTTTATGAAGGCGGCGCTAGCCTATCAGATCCCCGTCCCGTTTTTCCTCATCCGGATGGTCCGAGCTACGCTGCTCTACGATACCCTCGCCGCCCGCCTAGACTCGTCCATCGATTTTTACAAGGAGTACCGTCGCTATCAGCGCCGCGAAGGGCGGCGGGCCCACAAACGCCTCCGCAAGCGCGCACGCCGGACGCTTTACCGAGGGCCGGAAGAGCGATTTTATCTACGTATGGAAGAGCTGCTCGTGTCCACCGACCGGTTGTTCTACCGCCTGCAACGATTCCTCGATACGCCACCGCGCCAGTTCTCGTACAGCATCAACAAAGGCGCGTTTGCGGTGACAACGCTGGTGCGCGGCTTGCTCTCGCTGCTGACCTTTACCGGGATGCTGGTGCTGATCGTTGCGGGCGTCACGTGGATTCGCGTCTTTCCGGCGTGGCCCAACTTCACGGACATCGTCGCGGCGGTGGTGACGAACGGGTTTTACCTCGGGTTTGCCGTCCTGGCCATCCTCGTAGGCATCCGCCGCTTGCTCTTCCGCTTCTCGGATAAGGATATTTAGAGCGCCTAACCGAGAGGTTGGGATCTTGTTGAGAGGGCACCGACTTAAGACCAGAATGGGTCACGCGTCGGGTGCTTTTATCACCATTAAATACCTGCAAAAGGCTGGAAAACGTAAGATTCTAGCACAACAAGCGCACTGAATAGATTATAGCCCTGGAACGGGATCACCAACCTAACATGCCGACCAATGCCAATCTATCGTACCCCTGACGACCGCTTTACCAACCTGCCCGACTTTCCCTTTGACCCGCATTATGTGGAGGTGAATGGCTTGCGGGTGCATTATGTGGAGGAGGGGACAGGCACGCCGGTGCTGTGCCTACACGGCGAGCCGACATGGTCGTACCTTTATCGTACGATGATCCCGTTGCTGGCTGCCCGGCACCGCACCCTGGCGATGGATTTTGTGGGATTTGGTCGGTCGGACAAGCATACAGAGCCCGAGGCGTATAGCTTCGAGCTTCATGCCGAAACCTTGCTCGGGTTCATAGAGGCCCTCGACCTGCGCGAGATCACGCTTGTGGTGCATGATTGGGGCGGGCTCATCGGGCTGGCCGTTGCTGCCGAGCACCCGGAGCGATTCGCCCGTCTGGTGATCATGAACACGTTTTTGCCGACAGGCGAGGAGCGCAAGAGCCCGGCGTTTCTGCGCTGGCGGCAGTATGTGGAGGCCAACCCTGATCTTAATGTAGGCCGTGTGGTGGCGATGGGCACGGCGCACCCAGAGCAGGTGCCGCGCGAGGCGTACGACGCACCGTTCCCCACGGCAGCCTCCAAGGCTGGGGCCGCTGCCTGGCCGCTGATGGTACCGATGACCCCCGATGCGCCGGTCGCTGCCATTATGCACCGCACCCGTGCCCTGCTGGCCGCATGGACCAAGCCAGCCTTCGTGCTCTTCGCTGACGAAGACCCAATCCTGGGGCAGGCTCATGCCTTTTTCCGGGCGCTCATTCCCGCCGCTGCTGCGGAGCCAGAGGTGCTTATCAAAGGGGCCTCGCATTTCTTGCAGGAGGATCAGGGCGCGGAGATTGCCGAGCACATCCTTGCCTTTATCGCCCGCACGGCCTAATTGTGAATGAGATGTATCGTCTGTTATTATCAACCAGCCTTTCATCCATGGGCATCTAGAAAGCTCGTACCTTGCTGCCGTTTCACGAATGCGGTTGTGCTATGAATGCTTCACCGTTTGCAGATAAAGCCTGGTTTGTCGATGTCGAATATCAGGGGCAGCCGCGCCTGATTGCATGCGGCGTGCTGGAGACGGATGCGGGCCTGCTCCTCGTCGATACTGGCCCGACGGTGTCGTTGGCGGTGCTCGAAGCGAAACTGGCTGCGCAGGGCGCGAGCTTTGGCGATGTCCACGGATTGCTCTTAACCCATATTCACCTTGATCATGCCGGGGCTACAGGGGTTATCGTAGATCGGTATCCGCATGTGCAGGTCTACGTCCACAGGCGGGGCGCACGGCACATGATCCATCCGGAACGGTTGCTTGCCAGCGCTCATCGGATCTATGGCGATCAGATGGAGGGGCTCTGGGGAGCCTTCTTGCCCACGCCCGAGGGCAACGTCCATGCGCTCGAAGGCGGCGAGACGTTGACTATCGGCGGGCGCTCGTTCGAGGTGGCCTACACACCAGGGCATGCCATCCATCATGTGAGCTATCTGGATCGGGCTACCGGCACCGCGTTCGTCGGCGATACGGCAGGCATGCGCGTGACGGGTGTGCCGTACATCGTCCCGGTGACGCCGCCGCCGGACATCCATGTGCCCATATGGCACGAGAGCCTTGCCTTGCTGCGCGCCTGGAACCCCGAACGCCTCTTTGTGACCCATTTTGGCCCGGCAGACGATGTGGATTGGCACCTCGATGAGATGACGCGTAGGCTCGATGCCTGGGCCGAATTGGTTCGCCGCTCGCTGCTCGATGACAGCGGCGACGATGCTGAGCGTGCGCAGGGCTTCCTTGATGTAGAGCGTGCAACACGCAAAGAGGCCGCCCTGGAGCCGACAGCAGCAGCACCCTATGCCCAGATGGGGCAACCGGAGGCAAGCTGGTATGGCCTTGCCCGCTACTGGCGCAAACATGCAGCCGACGCTAGCCAGAAATAACCTCGCACAACACGCATCACCGCCGACCTTCATGTAAACACGAACAACGGACAGACGTGAATCCAAAGACGTACAAAAAGCTCGTTTCTACCGAACTGACGACCGATTTCCGAGAAGCCGTTGAGATCGTTGAGGTGCCCTTTCCCGAGCCGGGGCCGGGCGAGGTCGTCGTCAAGAACGTCTATGCAGGCGTCAACGCTACCGATGTCAATATCACCGCCGGGCGGTATGATCCTGGCGTGCTTCCCCCATTTGATCTAGGAGCCGAGGCCACCGGGGTGATTGTCGCTACGGGCAGCGCTGTCACGCACGTCAACGCAGGCGATGCCGTGGTGACGTTCAACCTTGGCGGCGGTTATCGCGAGTACAACTGCCTCCCGGCTCGGCACGTGATTCCTGTTCCTGAGCCTTCGCCGGAGGCGCTCACGGTGGCAGTAAGCGGGCTGACGGCATCCATCGCGCTCGGCGTGGCTGGGCAGATGCGCAAGAATGAGATTGTGATGGTCACGGCGGCGGCGGGCGGCACAGGGCAATATGCCGTGCAGCTAGCAAAGCTGGCTGGCAACCACGTCATCGGCACCTGCGGCACGCCCGAGAAAGTCGCTTTTCTGAAGCGGCTGGGTTGCGATCGTGTCATCAACTACCGCGAGGAGAATATCAAGCGGGTCTTGCGCGACGAATACCCGAAGGGCGTCCATCTAGTTTACGAAAGCGTAGGCGGCACGCTCTTCGACACCTGCGTGCGAGCGTTGGCCCTACGAGGGCGTTTGCTCATCATCGGCTTCATCAGCGAATACCTGGAAGGACCACAACCGGTGCGCCAACCCCGCATCTACGCGCATCTGCTGACCAAGTCGGCCTCGGTGCAGGCATTCTTTTTACCACACTATGCCCGGTATTACCAGGAACACGCCCGGCAGCTATTCGAGTTGATTGGGCAAGGCAAGCTGCGCGTTGCCATCGACCCAACGGCGTTTCATGGCCTCGACGCCGTGCCCGATGCGGTAGAATATTTGCACCGGGGCAAGAGCATCGGCAAGGTGATCGTGCAGTTCTAGACAAGGCCTGCAACGCCCTCATCGATAGTACTGCGTGTGCTACGCGCTTTTCTATGGCTTCTTCTACCTTAACCACCCGCGAGGAACTGCTGGCCTTCGCAGCACAGTTCCCGTTTTTTAAGCTGATTGGGCTGGAGGTGATCGATGCCGAGCCGGGCCGGTCGCTTACCCGCCTTGCCTTTCGGCCTGATCTCACGCAGCCGTTCGGGATTATCCACGGTGGTGTCATCGCGTCGCTCATCGATACTGGCATCGCCCATGCCTTGCTGCTGACAGATCGATTTCAGCAGCTTCGGCAGGAGGGCGGCGCGCTTGTCTCGGTCGACCTCCGCGTCAAGTATTTTCGCCCTGTTTCCGACGGGACGATGCATTGCGAGTCGACCATCACACGGCTAGGTCGCCAGGTCATTCATGCCGAGAGCATCGTCACGAACGACGACGGCAAGGAAATCGCCCGAGGCGATGCCATCTACATGGCCGTTCCGGGCAAACAGTTGCGGAAACAGGAGGCCGGTGGCTAAGGGCAGCGGCTCACGAGCGCACGCCTTGACCCATCAACCCGGATCCACAAACCACCGATATGGGTGCTGCTCCCCAATACTGTTCGCGTTGTGCCACGCCGCTGGGCGAGCGGGATGAGGGAGGGATAGTGCGGCCTGCCTGCCCGAGCTGCGATTATGTGTTCTATGATAACCCTGTTCCTGTGGTGGCAGCGCTCGTGGAGCACGAGGGCGCGGTGATCCTGGCGCGCAACAAGGGATGGCCCAAGACGTGGTATGGCCTGATTACGGGCTTCCTCGAACGCGGCGAGACCGCCGAGGCGGGCGTGCTCCGTGAGGTGAAGGAAGAACTGGACCTCGATGGCGAGATCGAGGCGCTGATTGGGGTCTATAGTTTCTTTCAGATGAACCAGGTTATCGTGGCCTACCACATCCGCGCCGAGGGCCTCATCGCGCTGGGCGACGAACTCGACGACTTCAAGCGCATCGCGCCGGAGAAGCTTCGGCCCTGGTCGCTTGGCACGGGCGAGGCCGTCCGCGACTGGCTCGCTGCCCGGCAGCACAACGCTGCCTAAAGTAGACTTTTTTCCCAGACAACACACCTTATTCATATGGATCCACAAGCACCAGAAACCCCGATCTGGCATGGTACTCCCACGCTTGACGCTATCAACGCCTGGGGCCGGGTAAACATGATCGAACATCTCGACATCACCGTCACCGAGATGGGGAACGACTACCTGAAAGCGACGATGCCCGTCGATCACCGGACGACGCAGCCGCTGGGTTTGCTCCACGGTGGAGCCTCGGTAGTGCTTGCTGAGACGCTCGGGAGCACCGCCGCCACGCTGTGCATCGACTTCGAGAAGCAGTACTGCGTGGGTATCGAGATCAACGCTAACCATCTCCGTGGCGTACGGCAGGGGCATGTGACAGGCACGGCACGCCCGATACACGTAGGCCGCAAGACGCAGGTTTGGCAGATTCACATCCACGACGACCAAGGCCGCCTTGCCGCCATCAGCCGTCTCACTCTCGCTGTGCTGGATCGATAGGGTGCGTGGTCGATTTTGGGTTGTAGATTTGCGATTTTGAGGGGCGGCAGTCGGGATTACATAATACCCAATCCAACATGGATCAGACGTCTGAGTCGCTGGGAATGCAGCGGCAGTTGCAGATTTACCTGGCCGGGATGACCAAGAAGAAACCGGCCTTTCCGATATCGTATGAGGCTTTGCGCGAGCAAGCCCGCGAGGCGATGACGCCGGAGGCGTATGGGTACGTTGCTGGTGGGGCGGGCTCAGAAGATACGATGCGAGCCAACCGCGAAGCCTTCCGGCGCTGGCGCATTGTACCGAGGTTGCTGCGGGATGTCTCGTCGCGGAGCCTCAGCGTAGAGCTTTTCGGCCAGACACTGCGTGCACCGGTGCTTTTGGCCCCCATTGGGGTGTTGTCTATCGTGCATAAGGAGGCCGAGAGGGCTGTGGCAAAGGCGGCGGCGGCAACGGGTGTGCCTACCATCTTGAGCACGGCTGCATCGCACACCATCGAGCAGGTCGCCGAGGCTAGCGGCGACGGGGCACGCTGGTTTCAACTCTACTGGCCCAAAGACGACGACCTCGCTGCCAGCCTCATCCGCCGCGCCGAAGCTGCCGGATATAGCGCCCTCGTTGTTACGATCGATACCTATCTACTAGCCTGGCGCGACCGCGACATCGAGAATGCCTATCTGCCGTTCCTCTACGGCGATGGCGTCGCGAACTATTTCAGCGATCCGGCCTTTCGGGCCGGGCTGGCTGAGCCGCCCGAAGAAAATCCCACGCAAGCCATCCTCTACTTTGCGCAGCAGTTTTCCAATGCCGCGCTCACCTGGGACAAGCTGCGCTTCTTACGCGAGCATACCCGGTTGCCCATTTTGCTCAAAGGCATCTTGCACCCCGACGACGCCCGCAAAGCCCTCGACCATGGCGTGGATGGGATCATTGTGTCCAACCATGGCGGGCGGCAGATGGATGGTGGCCTCGCCGCCCTCGACGCGCTGCCGCCTATTGTAGAGGCGGTGCAGGGCAACATGCCAGTGCTTTTCGACAGCGGCATCCGCCGGGCCGCCGATGTGTTCAAAGCCGTAGCCCTCGGGGCACGGGCCGTGCTGCTCGGGAGGCCCTATGCCTTCGGGCTTGGTATCGGTGGGGCGCAGGGGGTGCAAGACGTGATCCTCAACCTCCTCGCCGATCTCGACCTGACGCTCGGCCTGGCTGGTTGTCGCTCTTTCGACGAAGTAGGCCGCGAAAATCTGGTGCGTATCGAGTAAATCGAGGCGTTTGGGGAGGAGCGCGGCCTGGCAGGGGTGCATGATGAAAGGCCCTCAGCAGTCGATCAGGGTAGCATCTTCAGCCTTTGTAATTTACCCCCTGGGCCTACCGCGGCCCGCCGAAGCAAACAGCAGCTCCGGTTGTACGACCCATGACATCAAAAAACAACACTGTATTCATCACCGGGGCTTCTACAGGCATCGGATGGGCTACGGCGCTATACTTGGATCAGCGCGGGTTCGAGGTTTTTGCGACGGTTCGCCGAGAAGAGGATGGGGCTGCGCTGGCCGCCGAGGCGTCGCCGAAGCTCCGCACACTGCATCTCGATGTTACGGACCTCGATTCGATTCAGAAAGCGGTGTCGGTCGTGGAGGAGGTGGTCGGCGAGCGGGGCCTGGGAGCCTTGGTTAACAACGCCGGGATCGTAGAGACAGGGCCGGTGGAGTTTGTCCCGTTAGAGAGCGTGCGGCGGCAATTCGCGGTCAACGTCACCGGGCAAGTGGCTGTCACCCAGGCGTTTTTGCCCTTGCTGCGGCAGGCGCGGGGACGGATCGTCAACATCGGATCGGTAGGAGGGATCAACGTGTTGCCGTTTGCCGGGGCGTATTGCGCGTCCAAGTTTGCCCTCGAAGCCCTCACCGATGCCCTGCGCATGGAGTTGAAGCCGTGGGGTATCGAAGTGTCGCTGCTCCAGCCGGGCAGTGTGGCTACGCCGATCTGGACGAAGGGGGCAGGGCGGATTCTACCGAAGGCCGCGGAGCCGTTCTACGGGGCGAGCATCCAGGCGATGAAGGCCGCCGTGGAGAAGACGGCCTCGCAAGGGATTCCGGCAGACGTGGTGGCACGCATCATCCATCATGCGCTGACGGCCAAGCGGCCTAAGACGCGCTATCTCGTCGGGCGGATGGCTTACGTGCGGGCGATCCTCCAAAAACTCCCCGATCGCCTCCGCGATTCGGTCTTGTTACGACGGCTTACCAACGCATGATGGCATCGAGGACAGACAGCGTGGGGCGCGAACGGGCGTGTATTATCGGAGCCGGGTCTTCTGGGATCGTGGCGGCTAAAATCTTGCACGAACGCGGGATTCCGTTCGATTGCTACGAGAAAGGATCGGGCTTGGGCGGCAACTGGCGCTTCGGCAATGATAATGGCATGTCGTCGGCCTATGCCTCGCTGCATATCAACACCTCGCGGGACCGCATGGCCTATGCCGACTTTCCGATGCCGAAGCATTACCCGGATTTTCCGCACCACACCGAGATCCTGGCCTACTTCGAAGACTACGTCGATCATTTCGGCATTCGGGACACACTGACGTTTCGCACTGAGGTGATGCGCGTCGTACCGACCGACGACGGAGCTTACGAGGTGGTTCTTCGAGACCTGGACGGGGGGGAGGCCCGCACCGAGCGGTACGGCGCGGTGCTGGTGGCTAACGGGCATCACTGGGATCCCAACTGGCCGATGTTTCCCGGCACGTTCGAGGGCGAGGTGATGCATTCGCATCAGTACAAGGCGCGGGAGCAGATCGAAAACCGGCGGGTGCTCATCGTCGGGGTGGGCAACTCGGCTTGCGACATCGCGTGCGAGGCGGCCCATATCGCCCGCCAAACGTTCCTCTCGACCCGGCGCGGTGCCCATGTGGTGCCCAAATACATGCTGGGGCGTCCTCTCGACACCTTCACCACGCCACTGACCTCACGGTTGCCCGAGTGGATCCAACGGCTCGTAGCCCGTGGGCTGTTGTTTCTGGCTCGCGGCAAGCAGGATCAATATGGCTTCCCCACGCCAGACTATCCCTTTGGCTCGGAGCATCCTACCATCTCCAGCGACTTGCTCAACCTCGTCGGCCACGGCAAGATCGATGTGCGACCCAACATCAAGCAACTCCTCGGCGACCGCGTCCGCTTCGTCGATGGGACCGAGGCCGCCGTCGATTTGATTATCTATGCCACGGGCTACAACGTCACGTTTCCGTTCTTCGATGAGGCGTTTCTCAAGGCCGAAGAGAACCGCCTGCCGGTCTATCGGCATGTGGTGCCGCCGGAGCACACAAACCTGTATTTCATTGGGCTCATCCAGCCCCTCGGCGCGGTGATGCCCCTCGCCGAAGTGCAGAGCGAGTGGGTGGCCGATCTGCTCGAAGGTAAAGCCGGTTTGCCGCCGCGTGAGGACATGTGGGCTGCTATCAAGCACGAGGAAGCCGCCATGCAGCAGCGCTACGTGGCTTCGAAGCGGCACACGATGCAGGTTGATTTCTACCCGTACAAACACCTCCTGGAACGCGAGCGCAAGAAGGGGCGCAAGTATCCGCCGCATCAGGTGCTACCCACGCCTAAAGGAGCTGGGGTCCAGGTCCGGCAGCGTGGGTCATGACAGAGACCTTACTTGATGTCTCTTGCTTCTACGGAGCAATTACCGAGAGCGGTGCTTACGCTTTTTGGGGGCCTGGTAGCTCGGGCGCTGCCTGGCTTTTTTGCGGTGTCGGTGCTTGGGCTTTGCTTCATTCACGATCAACACATTGCCATCGAGAGCCGCGCCATTGAGTACGGCGATTGCCTCCTGGGAATGTGCCGTGTCGGGAAGCTCAACAAACCCAAAGCCGCGTGATTGGCCGGTAACCCTATCCTTGATGATCGTGATCGATTCAGCAGGGCTAAATCCTGCAAACGCGTTGTGAAGGTCCTCTTCTGTGGTGTTTGGAGAAAGGTTGCCCACGAAGAGTCTCAGGGTAGCTCCGCCATGGGAGGGGTGTTGAGAAGCAGGCAATGACGTGCCGCGTTGGTTCCGCTTCTGCGTTGCCTTGAGGCGCTTCTGGTCATGCTTAGCAGGGCCTTGCTTCTTCCTGGCACTTGGGTCTTCATTTTTAGCCTCGGCTCCTTGCTCAAACCCTGGATAGACTAAGCGAGCCACTTGTTGCCCGGTATGGCGCTCAATCTCTCGTAGATAACGCTCCTCGCCTTGGGCTACAAACGTGAGGGCATGGCAGTTAGTCTGTGCCCGGCCCGTACGACCAATGCGGTGAATATAATCTTCTGCCTGGTTGGGCGTATCAAAGTTGATAACGTGCGAAATGCGATCCACATCAAGGCCACGGGCGGCGATGTCTGTTGCGACTAGAATCTTGAACCTTCCCCGCCGGAATCCGTCTAGTGCACGCTGCCGCTGGCCCTGTGTCCGGTTTGAGTGGATCACAGTGGTTTTGAATCCGCGCTTCGCCAGCTTTCGGTTGATTCGATCGGCGCGATGCTTCGTTCTGGAGAAGACCAACACGTGATCGACCGGCTCAGTATCAAGCACGTGGAACAGGAGATCCATCTTCTGATGGGAGGCTACGGTGCATACCTGCTGCTTCACAGTTTCAGCAGGGTTTCTGCGTTGCCCGACCTCAATGAAGGATGGATCGTTCAGGATACTTGTAGCCAGTGTCTGAACGGATTTCGGCATCGTAGCCGAGAACAAAAGCGTCTGCCGTCTCACGGGGATAGCTGCAACGATCTTGCGGATGTCATGAATGAAACCCATATCCAGCATCCGGTCGGCTTCGTCGAGAACCAGCATTTCAACCCGAGAGAGATCGATACTGTCGCGGTTGAGGTGGTCGAGGAGGCGTCCTGGGGTGGCTACAACCACGTCAGCGCCGCGCCGGAGTCCTTTGAATTGGGGCTGTATGCTGACACCCCCGTAGATAGCAAGGCTGCGCAATCGGGTGTAGGACCCATAAGTGCGGATGGCCTCTTCTACCTGTGAGGCTAGTTCGCGCGTTGGCGTGACGACGAGCGCCCGCACGCGGCGTGGTCCACGGGAAGGCCGGTTCGTCGCTAATCGGTCGAGGAGGGGGAGGACAAAGGAGGCCGTTTTGCCCGTGCCTGTTTGGGCACAGCCAATCAGGTCTTGGCCGGTCTGAGCAATGGGTATGGTTTGGGCCTGAATAGGTGTGGGGGTGGTGTAGCCTGCAGCCCCGACACCCTGCAATATTTTCTCGGACAGGCCGAGGGCTTCGAAAGTCATTGTTATCATGGTCCTAGAGACGAACTGGTATCAAACCAGAGGCCTATGAGCGGGGTACTGAAGCTGAGAAGCAGGATCGTTTATTTGATCCGTATTCGTTCTCTACGATAGAGGCTATCAACCAGGGAAACGATGGTGTGCGGGTGGAACTGAGTCGGAGAGGGATCAAGCCGAGACCGGTGCATCGTTTTCAGCAAGGATCAAATCCGCCCAGGCACCCAGGGCGATCCGGGCAGCAGAGGCAAAACTGTGCCCTTCAGCCGCTGCGGCCTCTTCTACCCGATTGCGTAGTGCCTTCGGGAGGTCAATACTGACACGGACATTGGTTTTTGTTTTAGGCATCATGTATACCTCATCATGGTGGGACGCTCAACATGAGTTAAGCGTTTTTGACTACAATACGCTGTGATTTCTCATTCCGAGCAAGGCCCGACGCCTATGAAGGCGTCGGGCCGCTCGGCCATTACAGGGCAGCGCTTAATAAGCCGTTTCCTGTTCGGTTCGCCTGACATCTACGGCCTTGAGGCCACGGTCTGTCTCTTCGATCTCAAACGAAACCGGCTCTCCTTCGCGCATTCTTTCATAATTACCCAGCCCTTCGACGGCTGTCCAATGAACAAACACATCCTTGTTGCTGTTGTCCTGCTCGATGAATCCAAACCCTTTGTCCGGGTTGAACCATTTGATTTTGCCTGTCGGCATCTTCGGTACCTCATTACTTGGTGAGTGGCCGGTAGCAAGCAAAAGAAAAAGCCCCCTGCAAGAAGGAAGGTCGTTTACTTACCTTCTTGCAGAGAGCTTTACACTGTGCAGAACCGGCACGATACGATGCGTTAAACGCAGGCCCTCCAACAACACAGGGCAGCAATAGATCCCGGTGTGGGCTAAAGGGGCAGAAACGGCTTATTTAGAGCGAAAAAAGGCCCTCGGTGCTCCAGCATCGCCCGTCTAAAACAGCTTCAGCAGGATGTCGATGAGCTTCTGCGTCGTTTTCGTATACGGTGGGTAGAAGCGCTTGAGCGGGGCGCTTTTTTTAAGCCGCTGCCGCAATACAGCGCGTTCGTTCGAGAAGGCGAGGAAGCCGTAATGACCATGGCTGCGCCCTATGCCGCTCGCGCCGATCCCGCCGAAAGGGAGGTCGGGATGCATGAAGTGCAGGAGCGTGTCGTTGATGCACGTGCCTCCGGCGGTGGTGTGGTGGAGGATGTATTCCGTCGCGGCTTTGTCGTTGCTGAAGACGTAGAGCGCCAGCGGGCGGGTTTTGGTGTTGATGGTGTCCAAGACCGCGTCGATCGTCCGGTAGGCAAGGACAGGCAGCAGGGGGCCGAAGATCTCCTCCTCCATGATGCGGCTTTCCGGCGGCACGTCGGTGAGCACTGTGGGGTCGATGTGGCGTTCCTCCGGTGTGCCAGAGCCCCCCATCGCAAGGTGGGCACCGTCGGCAAGGGCTTCTTCGTAGAGGGCTTGCAGCCGCCCGTGATGCCGGTCGCTGATGATGCGGGCATAGTCGGCGGTAGCGGTACGGGTGGCGGGATCGGCCCCGTAAAAGGATTGGATCTGCGCCCGAAGCGCCGTAACGAAGGCGTCGTGGACGCGCTCATGAACAAACACGTAGTCCGGCGCGATGCAGGTCTGCCCGGTGTTGGAAAACTTGCCGAAGGCGATCTTAGCAGCCGCGTCGGTCACATCGGCAGTCTCGTCGATGATGACTGGCGATTTGCCGCCGAGTTCGAGGGTGATGGAGGTCAGATGTTCGGCAGCCGCGCGCATCACGATTCGGCCCACCGCCGGGCTGCCCGTGAAAAAGATATGATCGAATGGCTTGCTAAGGAGGGTCTGGGCAACCCGGTGGTCGCCCTCGAACACGGCTATCTCTTGTTCTTCAAAAAGCTCCGCCAGCAGGGCCTTGACGAGGCGGGCCGTGGCTGGTGCATATTCAGAAGGCTTGATGATGACCGGGCATCCCGCTGCAATGGCCCCCACAAGCGGCCCCATGGTCAGGTTGAACGGGTAATTCCACGGGGCGATAATGAGCCCAACCCCTTTAGACTCGTAGCGAATCTCGGAGGCGGTGCCCAGGAGGGTGAGCGGTGTGCGAACCTTCTGGGGTTTCATCCAGCGCCCCAACTGGCGGATGGCATGGTTTAGCTCCATCACCGTCGGGCCGAGTTCGGTAAGGTCGACCTCTTCGGGCGGCTTGCGGAAGTCGGCGTAGAGCGCCTCGCGGATCGCCTCGCGCTGGGCAAACATCGCCTCGCGCAGGCGCTTGAGCTTGGCAATGCGCTGCTTGGCGGTAGTGGCGCGCAACGGCTGGCGATGCGCTTGCTGAAGGGCAAAGACCCGCGCGATAGCGTCGGCAGAATCTGAGGCGAATCCGTTATCGGTATGCGCTGGGGCAGGTGTGGTAGCGTTCATAATCCTACAGGGCGTGAGCCCGGCCACAATGTCTAAAGCAGATAGTTCACCTAGAAAGCGTTTCTGATTTGCGATGTTTCTCTGCACCGATGCCGGGCCGAGGAATTAGTAGCCCCTTCACGCGTCTGCCATGCTGGGTTCAAAACCCTCGTTTCCGGATCCGTTGGAAGGCGAAAGGGGTTTGAAGGGCTGATTCAAACGATTTAACAGGTCTAGACTCAACCGCCTCGCCGTTGTATCGATATGTCCTACGCTGTCAAAGAGTTATACTATACGCTCCAGGGCGAGGGCGCGCATACAGGCCGCCCGGCGGTGTTTTTGCGCTTTGCAGGCTGCAATCTGTGGACCGGGCGCGAGGAAGATCGAGCTACCGCTATCTGTTCGTTCTGCGATACCGACTTCGTAGGCACGGATGGGCCAGGCGGTGGGCGCTATCATACGCCGGAGGTGCTGGCGGCAGCGGTGGCGGCGGCGTGGCCGGGGGACGGCTCTGCCCGCGAGCTGCCGTACGTGGTCTGTACCGGCGGCGAACCGTTGCTCCAACTCGATGAGCCGCTGATTGAGGCGCTCCATGCGGTAGGCGTGGCGGTGGGTGTAGAGACGAACGGGACCAAGCCCGCGCCGCCGGGGCTCGATTGGATCTGCGTAAGCCCCAAAGCCGGAGCCCCGCTAACGCTCACCCACGGCGACGAACTCAAGCTGGTCTACCCGCAGCCGGGTGCGCTGCCTGAGCAGTTCGCGCATCTTGGTTTTACGCACTTCTTCCTCCAGCCCATGGACGGTCCCAACCGGGCCCCGAATACCCAGGCCGCGTTAGCGTATTGCCTGGGCAACCCGCCGTGGCGTCTGAGCCTTCAGACCCACAAGATCCTGGCGATTCCTTGACCTCGCGGGCTAGGGCGTGCGGGCATTCGCTTCCCCAAGCTGAATACCCACACGCCCTAAGACGGCGGCGTTTTGTTAGGCCTCTTCCCGCCGTACAGGCAAACCCATCATGAGCCCGACTTCGGCTCGAGGTGGATGGTCTTATTGACGATCTTCCATTCCCCGTCGATCTTGAGCATCGAGAAATAGTCGGTGATGAAGGCAGAAGGGTAGTCCAGTTCAACCTTGACGACGGCTGCATTACCCGTGATGTCGATCATGGCGATCCGCCGTTCGCGTTGGTCTTCGTCATCGGCAGGGTGGCCCGGTGCCCTTGCGATGTACTCATCGCTGGTACGCTGGTTGAAGACCCC